>JANIVW010000008.1:0-236805 GCA_030555995.1 Isabelozyma heimii
GCTCTAGTAGATAGAGTGGAAGGGTGCGGGATGGAGGATAGAAGTGATAGGTGCTTATTCAAGGCAGCAGAATGAAGCACTTCGAGGAGTAATGGACAAGAAAAGAGAGAATAAAAAAGACTGTAGTTAAGTGGTGATGTTGTGAAAAAGTTACGGTAATTTTAAAAAGACGTTAGGGAGAAAAATACTACAAAATCAAACGGAAATCAAAAAAAAAATAAATGAAAAAAATAAAGAAAAAATAAATGATAGGATAAAGAAAATAAATTAGTTGAAAAAAAATAAACAACCACAAGAAAACAGAGAAAAGTGTGTGAAAACAACCGGAAAAGAGGAGCTAAATTAAGATCGATGGTGATTAGCAGAAAAACAACAGAAAAAAAGCTTATTGATGCTTTAGTGGAGGTAAAAGCCGATCGTAACCAGAAGGTGGATTACTAAATGTGTGTTTGGTGTGTTTGGCGTCTATTAATAACGCGACGAGGCACAGCGTGTAGGAGGAGGGACGGGTCTCCGGAACGCGCCGTGAGCGCGGAGAGCGCGGGACGCGGTGGGTCCAGCGTGGGTCGAGCGTGGGTCGAGCGTGGGTCGAGGGGCGGGGGAGCGCGGGCTAACAAAAGGCAAAAGTCGGCCGAAGATGACAATATATGGGCCGGTTGTGGGCCGACAATGGATAGTGCACTGCAATTGGGCAGGAAGTCAACGCCCTGAAATTGGCTAGGGCAGTTCCTGGCATTCGGTAGTAGAGAAGATTGGTACTGGCTCAAGGTATTTCATTTGGGTAAATAGGCACTAGAGGAGGACTGCGCCTGTGATAAAGTATAAATTTGTCGATTTGCGAATTGGCTTTGCCTTAGCTGGCCAATTGAGGCTAAATGTAGGATAACGATAGGATAAGGTATTGATTTGGCTAAATTCAAAGATAAGATTTAGGTTGGTCTACTACATTAAGAAGACGTACTAGAACAATGGCTAGCGATAGACTAACTAATAGTTCTGAAGGCTGTATCTATTTAGCAACTACGAGTGGCGTTCCATTATGGCCGTTTGATATGCTTTCTCTCTTGCCGGTTTGTTATGCTTCGTCTCTTACCGGTTTGTAATGCTTCATTGTCAGTTTATTAAAGTAGCGAGCATTCCTCTTCGTGCTTGTGCTGTCATGTCCAAGCATCACCCAATTCACAAATTTTGCAACATTCAATGATTTTTTTGAAAAATTGCAAAAATCGCATTTTCCTCCTTTTCAACTAAATATATCATAAAATGGCCACGCCAATATATTCATACTCAGACGTCAATATATATTCTATATATCGTATTCATATTCAGACATCACCAATTTGTTCATATTCAGTCGCCAGGCCATCTATATATGATATTCAACGATCTTCGTTTCGTCAACTTTCACCAACATTGAGTCACCCCATGCATGACGAATAACGTCCCAGAATTCTTTGGCATAGCAAATTTGCAATCCATACTTCTTGGATACAAATTCCTCCGGTTGACTAAACTTGAAGCGATCCCCAACCTTGGTATTTTCATCATCCATCAAGATTTCATTCAATTTTTCCGGTTGATTGATATGCTTGATGTACTCTTCAATAATATCCTTTCTATTCTCTCTCGGAACAATAATCTTCTTGATACCACTGAGACTGGCCCCCAACATTTTTTCTCTGAGTCCTCCAATAGGCAAGACCAATCCTCTCAAAGTAATTTCCCCAGTCATTGCAATATCCTTGCTGACGGGCTTTTCCAAAATTAATGATAAAAACAGTAATGCCATAGTAATCCCAGCACTTGGTCCATCCTTCGAAATACTTCCGGCCGGCACGTGTAAATGAATCTCCAAGTTTTTCAACTTATTGAAAATCTCCTCATCATACTGCTCAATTCTGTCCAAGTGAATTAACTTCCGCGACAAGATGGATTTGATGAATAATAACCCAATCTTTCCACTTTCCATCAAAACTTCTCCTAGTCTTCCTGTCATGTTCAAACTCATATTCAGCCCACTACCTGGAAAGCCAATCAGTTCGAAGATAAGCACTGATCCCGATCCATCGCTGTTATACGATAATCCGTTGACTATACCATACTTGTTGGAGCCAGTTGGCGAGTCATAGACTTCATTGGTCAACTTACCATAAGGGATTCCAAGATACTTGGGCAAGTCAAATTCTTCAACCTCAGCATGATATGGCTTACCATCAAGACTTTCGGCATATTCCACCGCCTTATGACGACAAATAGTACCCAATTTTCTTTCGAAATTTCTCACTCCTGCTTCTCTAGTATAGTCAATGATGATTTTCTTCATGATATCTGCATCGATCTTGATCAAATCATCACCTGGTAACCCATTACGTTTCAATTGTCTTGGGAGTAAGTATCTGGATCCAATAACCAACTTCTCGCTGTAGTCATAAGCACCCAATTCAATCATTTCTAATCTATCCAATAAAGGACGAGATAAATTGTATGGTTCATTGGCAGTACAAATGAACATGACTTGAGATAAATCAATAGGGAATCCTAAATAATGATCCAAAAACGAATTGTTCTGTTCTGGATCCAAAACCTCCAACAACGCAGCTGCTGGATCTCCGTTGATCTTACCTCCTTGTGATCCGTTGTTGCCTCCGACTATCTTATCGATTTCATCCAACAAAATAACCGGATTCATACAACGGGCTTTTCTGATGGCCTGCACAATCATACCAGGCATAGCACCTACGTAGGTTCTTCTATGACCCCTGATTTCAGATTCGTCTTTCACTCCTCCTAATGAGATTCTTTGGAAGTTACGACCCAAAACTGTAGCCACCGATTTAGCCAACGAAGTCTTTCCAACTCCTGGTGGTCCAGCCAACATCAAAATTGGAGATTTATTAGTGGAAGAAATGATTTTCAATTTGGCTTGATTTTGTTGATTAGCTTGTTCTTGTTTACGTTTGATTTCCAAGGTTAAATCTTGTGATTTTTTATTTTCATTTTTAGCCTGTTTATGAGCCAACGAAGTTTCATCATTGTTAGGAATAATGATGGATTCATTGGAGTATTGTTCTCTCATAAACTTTTTACGTTCGATTTCTTCATTTTCTTTGATTTTCTTGTCCAGCTCAATCTTTTCTCTTTCGTGTTCTTTCTTGAAGAATTCGGTTTCTGCATTGATACCCATCAACTTCAACACAACAAGGTACTGGATCAACCTAGTTTTCACATGCTCCAATCCATAGTGATCTTTGTCCAACTGTCTCTTGGCCAATATTACATCAATATCCTTGTTACTGTCGAACCTACCTTGGAATCTGTCCCATGGTAAATCAACAACAATATCCAAGTAGTTTCTAATAACATGGAAATCACTGTTCCCGGGAGGTGAGTTTTTGATTCTCTTGAAATCCTTGATGATTAATCTCTTACTATCATTACTCAAGGAGGTGATGGTGGGTAATTTGTTCTTGATGAAGTTGGTGATGGCTCTGAGTTCATCGTCTCCATCATCGTCGTCATCTAAATTGTCTTCTACACCATCTTCGCCCTCTTCTCGAGGAGCTACGTTTTTGCGGCGAATCAACTTCTTATTATTGTTGATGATGGCATTCTGGTTACCATTCTGTCTTGAACTCTTGGTTTTGTTCGTCATTCCTTCCAACACCAACCTGATTGACTTCAACTGGTTAGCGACAACGTTAGCCCTTTGAATATTGGTAGCCTCGTTGTAGAACCAATGATTAATGAAAGAAGTATCCTTCTTGAGGTTTTCGAAAATCAGCGTCATTTTGGTAACCATGACGTTGATTTGATTGATTCTATCGTTGATCTCAAACTGATTCAACACCTTTAATTTCTCATGATTGGGGAAAGGAATTATAGCACTAATCAAATCAATGAATCTTAAGAAGTTTCGTGAGTCAGGAGAGTTGCTTGAAGAACTAGCATTGGCATACTTGGTATTTAAGCTTCCGAGTAATTTCTTCAAGCTTGCGTATGCTTTAGTAAAATCTTTTGACCCTGCCAATTGCAAATACAACGCATTTGCCAATGGGTTCAATGTAAGAAGGTCTTTATCCTTCCATTTGCTGTTGGTAGTATCTCCAACAACTGCGAGTGCTTGACGGTAATCTACGATGAAGGAATCGATGGATTTAAACAACGAGTTGATGTTCTTATCCAATTCTTCATGTTTGACGTTGAGATTTTGAACCAGGGCATTCCAATCTACTTTTATCAATGTCTCATTTGTTTTAAAGGAATTCCCAGTACCGGACTTGATTCTAGCACCCCTGGTTAACGCTTGCAAGGTTAATTTGATATTGCTGGTGTCATCAATGATTCCCACGATACGAACGATGGTGACAATATTACCATACACGTCCTTCAAGTCAGTTTCGGATGGTTCTTTGATTTTGTCGAGATTGGGAACTATACCCAACACCAACCAGTCAAACTCGTTTTCGGGTTCACCTTTTGCTGACGACGACGACGAAGTCGACGTGGTGTCGGTCCTGAACTTCTGTTCAAACTCAAAAAAGCTTCGGATACCTTTTACTGCTTCCTTGGATAACGTCCCGGGAATGATTTCACTGTCACTGGACTCATCGCCAAAGTCATATTCGTTGAGGAGATTTTCCACTAAAGGGACGTTACTGATCTGGTGCTTGAAGCGAGACAACAACGCAGCAGCTTTGAACCGGGAAAATGTGACATTATAGATAATCCCGGGTAATAAGATAAGGTTGGAGTCCAACTTATAGCTGGGCAACACGATCAGCTGATCAAGACTACTTTTGTATCTGCCCATATTACAACAAGTTACTATCGGCGCAAAGGTTTTTTTTCCTTCTATTGGTTATAAATAAGTAGTCTATGAAGTGGTGGCGGAATAAAGTTATATATGGAGGTTGGGCTCATATGATTTCGTCATTTTGTGGGGGGCCACCTCGAGAGTCGTGGCGAGGCCAACCAACCGAGGAACCGGATTCTCCCCATTAGGCCGCGGTGCACGGATGTGTCAAAAATGTCGTCACTATTGTCCTTGCATTACATCAAAAATGTCGTTTTCCGATCCGGTTGTTTTCCGTTTATTCCTTCAAAACGTCTTTGAGGCTCACCTGTCCAGTCCCCCGGGCCAATGGCTGAGGCTGGTCCTTGGACTTCTTCCAGCCGATCATGGAGATAACATTAAATGTCACTGGCAATGTCACCTGGCCCTTTTCGTCGGTTTCTCCGTGTAGTGTCTTGTAGATCTCGTTGGCAGCCAACAACACCTCCCGAGGTAGAAAACTGGCCCGTGACAACACTGCATTCTGCTCTCCCATCATCTGGAGATCCTCGCAAACTGATACGATATCAGGGAACCCTCCCACAACGATATCCTCGGCGTCGATGGTTAGCATATTAAAGCCGGCCCGATTGAGTAGCGAACCCACGTCATTAAGGTGCACTAATGGCGACACTCGTGGAGACATTCCTCCGCGTCTTTCCAACTCTGCAAGCTGCAATGACGTTCTAAGTTCATACAACGTGTCTCCGCCAAAGATGGTTCCCAAAAACAAGCCGTCAGGTTTGAGTACTCGGTTGATGTTCACCAACGTTGAGGGTAAATCGTTTATCCAATGTAACGAAAGGTTCGATATTACCGCATCGTATTGGTTTGATTCTTGTAAGCACTCGTGATTGAATGCCTCTTCGTCGCCCACATGCCTTATGATTTTACCTTCAAATTCGGTGTTAAATGGCTCATCAATATCTCGGTAGAGCATTTCTTTGGACGAATCAAGCATTACCAACTCTTTTATTTTCTTCCGAATGGTTTTCTTATCGTTGTTCAATTGCTCTGTGATCTTGACGTCGGCGTCATCACCTCCTGGTGGCACTTCACTAACTTGACATAAGTTCTTGACCAAGTTCCCCAGATTGGCTCCGAAATCGAGTACTCGCGTGAAGTCTCGGGTTATAAATGCAAGTCGTTCAATGGTTCGTATAGCAATCTCATCTCGCAAGTAGTCTACTTTACGAGACTTTGCTACATCCTTGAGTGGAGGCTTGGATCGTTGTATGAGTTTGGCTGACCTGTCAAAAACATTGAACTGCAGTTTGGCAACATCGGCTGCCGATGCCAATAGTCTCTTCTGCAACTTATATGGTGTATTCATGGGATGCAGCTTAAAAGATGTAATGATATCCGATGCCGTTATTTTTTTCTTCTGCGCAGGAATAATTTTTCAGCTTCCTCCACACTTTTCAGCTTCTCTTCATATATTCCTCTAATGATACGACGATGGCTGGCACTACAAGCTTCTGTTGTTGTCAGAAAGTACAGTAGTTGTCAGCGGGCCCTGATTGGGAACCTACTCAAAAGTCCCGATCTTTGGACCTCTCTACCGACTATTCTCCAAAAACAATCACTCACCACCCAAAACAGAATGCAGCTTTTAAAGGCTATAGCGAAAGGCAGAAGAAGCGACCAGGTCGGCAACTCCATTGCAATATTTGCATCGTTAATGAAGCAGCTCGAGTCAGGAGAAATAAAATTGACCTCCAATGCCATCAACCAATGCTGTTTCAATTTCATCACCAGCTTCTCTGCCAATACTGACTTCAGTCAGTTGGTGCACCTCAAATTCCTCTACCATACTTACATTCACCGCTACTGCAATATGGAGAACCTCGATCTCATCTATATCCAAGCTTACATGAGCTCCTTAATCAACGCCAAACTCCACGATCAAGCAATAGAGCTCTTTGAACAAGCAGTAGCTTCATTTAAACCATCCTCGAACACATTCCATACACTTCCTTCCAAAAGAATCCTTGACTTGATGTGTTTGAACCATGACTTTAACAGGCTTGTCAAATGGCTTCATATAATGCTAGAAACAAACTACACACTCCCCGATCAGGCTTGGTTGAAATACCTTAATTTAGGTCTTGAAAACTCCAACTACCTCATAGTGAAGCTTATCTACGACGACTTCATCATGGAGGGCCTCGATGAGGGTATTACTCGTAAATATGCGGTCACATCTGTGGGAAAAACAGATAGGATCCTTTCTCTTATCACCGACGAGGAAATCAACGCAATTCTTCATGTATTCTCCATCCATGGCGATGTGGAGCTGACATTACAGTTGATTGAATCACATTTCGTCCATAAGTCATTAATAGGAGAGAAAGCACTCACCAATGACTTGTGTGTTAATGTAGTTGCTTCTTATTGTTACCATAGGAGAGCTCTGGGGGAAGGAGATGATGATTCGTTGAAACGGATCCTTGATGTGATAAATGGATTCATATTGCACTTACCTGGTCCCCCGAATGCGATAACGTACCAAGATCTCACTTCTAGTTTCAGCTATAAGTTAAACAATTTCCATATATTGGACGAGAATGTGGCCGAAGCATCCCGTACCCGTAATATGATATCAAACCTGATATTGAATCTGGAGGAAAACCTCTTGAGACAGAATTCAGTACTTCCTCGGAAAATCACCAATGCCAACATCCATAGCTCCAAACAGGGGAACGTTTTGGCTAACTTGCAAATTTTGAGACGTATTGTTGAAGACCATATAACTTACATCAAAGAGAAGAACTACACCGTCGAAACAATGAGAATATTCATAAACTGTGTACTAAATCATGTCAGCTTGTATCAAAACTTTAGTGGAATAGTACTGGTACTCACCACACTTAAGTATTTGAACAAGGATATGGCAGACGAATGGCTCAATTATGACTCTTTATTGATTGTATGTCATTCGTTGTCTACCTCTGTGGCCTCCAAATTGACTTCGTTGGAAGTTTTCAAGTATTTGAAGAAATCCAAACTCATAGACCATCAAACTTACCTCTACTTGATAGAGGCTGCTGATAGAGGAGATGCCTTCTATTCGTTGTTTGAGTTCTATATCTACAATTACCTAAAGGCATTTGAAGGGGACACTAGCCCCGAACTAGTTGATATGGTCAAATCTACAGGACGGCACGAAGTCCTCTTACAACTTATTAAAGCAAGGCCAAAAAATGAAGAAGTAGAAAGTTTCTGGAAGGACCAAGGCTTCAATTTTGAGGAGCCGGTGGTGGTGAATGATGACTCGCAGTATGCTAGAAGAAAGTATAATCACTATGTTGATGTACGGGATGCCGAATCATTGAGGCATGTATTCAGCAATACACCAAACTGAACTACAATGTGCTCAATTTAAATGCAGGTATATGACTATATAGGTATGAAACAAATCTAGACACCATCAATGGCTTTTCTCAAATCATCATCATTAATTTCGATTTTGGTTGCTCTCAGCTTATTCAAAATTGATTTTTTCAATTCTAAGAGACTTTCATTTCCGACCCCATTTTCATCTCGTTTTCTTTCTCCTAGAAATGAATCTTCATTGACAATATTCGAGAATGAGAATGAAAAACTGTTGTTGTAGAATGATCCTAACATCGTAGAATCAACTGCCATCCTTAAAATGTTATCTGCATGACAAGCAAGGTTATCGTAATCAGAGTCCTCATCTCCATCCAACTCGAGTTTGAAAGCCTGCTTTTTACTCCCCTTTGGTTCGGGTGCTCTGTTCATAAGCCGTTGTTTGCTCAAACTGGTTGGTTTGAATGCAACGGGCGTGGATTTTCTTGTAGTCTGCACTGAAGGTGATGAGATTCTTTTGGGCGAAGGTGAAGACAGATTTGGCTTGTTCCGCAATGGGGTCTTCATTGTAATTGGTTCAGGGATGACATCAGCTCTATTACGTTTCACACCTCTTCCAATTGAGTTTGGTTCTGGAGATGGTGATGGAGTTTTTCGAGGAGTGGCTGGTGCTTGTTGTTTGGACTTGGAATATGACTTGACCTCATACTTGGCCAATATCTTTTGACTCTCACAAAGAATCGACGTCAATGGATCGGTTTTACCTAATTGGAATGAAGTGCCAAAGTTCTTACTTATGGGTTTATTCAAATAGCTTGGCTTGGTTGGTTGGGGGACACCTTCAAACTTTAAATTATTCACCATGGACGCATCGTGAGTTGTGAAAATTGAAGCCAGAATGGGGAAGCTATAGTGAAGACCATTTGAGGGTGCTCCAACGTATGTCGACATGTTATACAATTGGAGTATAAATTTTTCAAGCCCTAGATTTAATGCAGAATTTGTCTACGTATATAAACCCCATGGCCTTGACAGGAGGCTGCAACTTTATTACTGCAGCCGGAGGCTTCGATATGTGATGAGATTTCCCGATTAGGATGTGTTATTGGCAAGTTTGTTTTGATTTGACAAAATCTCCCGATTAGGCAAGTTATTTCACACCAACCAGACAAGTATTTATATTACAGCTATCAGGAAACGGGCGAGATGAGAAAGTCACCAGGAAGTGTATGGTGGAACACTAAAACTACGATGTCAATTGAACGATATAACGCTTGCAGCGAGAGTAAATGAGAACAATTGAAAGAATCCCAGACAATTAATAGCCCTTCACTTGAGACTACAGAATATGCAACACAAATCTCAAGTGAACCGTACAAGTTTAAGGGCCCAATAACTCGATATTAGGGCATGAACAACACACATATCTAACTTGGAATTGCCCAAGGCCCCTGCACTATTTAAACACCCGTGCATTTCACATTATACACCCGTACACCAGATACAAACACCACTTGCAGTTTGTGTAATATTGCTTTTCAAATACCCGCGTCTGATTGGCCAAACCATTACATAAACGTTACTTGTATTGAAGTAGCTAATATACAAAGTGAAGAATGAATACGATAAAGTATTGGTATAAGCCCATAAGCATGTTTATATGTACAGGATAAAATGGTACTATTCTTCACTGAAAGCTGAGCGATGCGAGTGGTGAGAATTGTCCCGTCGATGATTTGCTGAATTACCTGGCCCTGTCATCGTGGACAAAAATAAATGAAAGTCATGAAGCTAGTACGTAAGGAAGGGAACTAATCATCTTTATGTTGGTTATTTATGTTCTTGAGTCTTTCGTCAATCACGGATTCATTGCCGTGAACAGAGTCAACTGGACATGGTAGCACAGAATTTGCACCAACTAGGGCAAAGCATATGGCAAAGGTAGATGTGAAAATTTTATGGGTTAGTTGATTTTTGGGTGTAGCTCTAAGGGATGCAAACATGGTGGATTGTGATTTACGAATAAATAGAACTCCTTTGAGTGGAATAAGAATGATCTTTTGAGCTAGATAAGTAGATTAAAAAATGTCAGTTAAATCAGCTGTTTAAAAGAGGGTTTTGGTTCTTTTTTTTTTCCGGTGTTTGAAATTTTCAGTGTAGTTCCGGCCTTTGCGTCACTTTCTATGATACTATATGGTTTGGGCACTACTGGCGATAATAGTTAAGCTATGTTAAATTAAGAAGTTCGACAGTGGACAGGGGGTGCAAGGAGACGATTCCACTTGGATCAGTAGCAGGTTGATAGGGACATGGATAATGCTTTCTTTATTGGAAGTACTTTCAAGGTTTGACATCACGGACTTTTCGGTGGTGCACGGGTGTATGTTCATTCATCAGATACATGGAAGTTGAGCCAAGTGTTCTACAATAAGGAATGTACAGTGTGTGTATTATATACAAGTAATGCAGTGGCTTTACAGTTTGAGTTATAGGTTTCCTTGCTGAGGTTTAGCGTTCATGCTTTTACATGAGGTCCCTTGACCCTACCTATTGGTAGACCTTTTTCGGATTCTTTATTAATTCAAAACCTGGATTGAACTTTCTTTCTTTGTTGGTTTCTTCTTTGGTCTTTGGTGTATCGACTAGGTCTATTTTAACTAATTCCTTCACTAGTCTTAGTCTGTGGGCAGTGGCTGCTGAAACTTTTTGGTAGATGATTTGGTTACGACGTGTTAAACCCAATGCTTCGATGTTTTTTCTGGTTCTTGGAGACATTCCAATAGTTGACCTCACTTGTGTGATTTTGTAATAGAGTTGTTTGGCCGCATTACCAGCGGTATTGGTAGACATGTTTCCTGGTTGCAGTAGAGATTAGGTTAGTGAACAATAAAAAAAAAAAAAAATCAATGAAAAAAAATAGAAAATGTCGCACAATTGAGTTGTAAATATGTCGTGTATATTAGGACATTTTGGAATTTCGCAATATGATAAAACCCATTATACGAGAAGTTCCGAACTACAATCGAAACTGATTAATGCTATGTTAATATTAGTGATATGAGGAAGTCCAATTGATTCAACTACGTAATATTTACTTTGCCCGTAGCTATAATAATGGATGATTTACAGAGATTGCTTAAGAGAAATGACCAGCTCCATGCAAACTTGAAAGAGCTTATAAGCGAATTAGATGACGTGGTTGTACATAATGTGCATGGACTAATAATAAATGATAGAATTGAGAGATCAAAACGTATATTTTCCAAGTCAAAAACACTCATCAATGAGTTTGAAGCTTCCCCCAAGCTACTAGACGAAGGTTTAGACTTTTACATTGGAGAGTTAACAAGTCTATATTTGAAGCTATACAAAGACGTGTTGGATGTCAATAATTTCAGAGAACAACTCACAGTGGGGATAGGAGAACTTGTCTACAATTTTGCCAAGATTCGAGGATTCAAAACGGTTGCAAACTACTTCTCCAGTGACGTGTACCTTATAAGCCAGATCATCAGCCTAATGAGAAACAAACTTCATGACTTAGAAGTTTTTTTGAATCTAATATGGCTATCTAATTTGGTATTAGTGCCTTTTCCTTTAGAAACTATCGACAAAGGTTTATCGAAGACCTTATTTAACTTAGGTCTTTTCCATTTGACAGAAAACGCTAATGCATCCAAAACCCAGTTAGTATCTCTGATTCTACTATCCCGACTCATCACCAGAGAAGATTTTATCCAGGCCAATGGAATACGTGATTACCTTTATGACACAGTACTTCCCGTTTGGCAACAGACTTCTTTCAAAAGTAGAGAGTTCACTGTCAATCAGAATGCTAAGCTCGGACACATGATGACAATTAACAAAATCTTGAAAAGGGTCTCGAATGACGAATACATTGAATTCATATATAAAGAGCTTATGGAGCCAGATATGATTCAATTGAGATTACAGCTCAATAGCTCAGTTTACCCCCAACTAACAAACTTGAACATTCTCTATATGATTAAAATTTTAAGCAAATTGACAAGCTCATACTTACGATTAGGCAACTATTTCATGGTGTCGACCATTGTGAACAATTTATTGAATGACATAATGAGCTCTATGCTTGACCGGTTCGATAGTAATCTACGCTACTGCATAGCTAAGAACCTAGGTACTTTAGTGTCAAATTTGTCCCTACAAGCTGTCAATTACCAAGAGCAATTGGTATTGTATATGGTTGAACAGCTAGAGATCCCTAATATTGACATAAGAACAGATGGTGTTCAGAATCAGTATCAGACTAACTTGGTTTTGGATTTAAATATGTCTATTGCGAAAGTTCATACCGTGGTACTTTTCCTTTCGTATGTGACAATGAACAAATCACTCCCAAAGCACTTGATTCCGGTTGTGTTGAGTATTACTCACCAATCATTGTTTTTTGTTCAAAGGAGATTATCTAATCAAATCCGAGACTCTTCCTGTTTTATCATATGGGCCCTTTGTCGAGCCATAACCAAATCTGACTTCACTGAGTTGTATGGCACTCATCCATCAATGATGACTGATGTTTTATTTGACGTAATAAAGGTGATCATATTTGATAATGACCTCATAATCAGAAGATGCGGCATTGCTGTGATGCAAGAGTTTGTAGGAAGATTTGGAACTGAACTTTTCAAACCCTTGATTATCAACCAGAATGATGAAGAATTAGGGAAATTCATCATCAAATTTATTGAGTTATTCAATAATTCCACCATTGGTTCACTGTTAGTCTCTTATGAAATTATTGAAAGACTTGTTGATGTTGGTTTACCATCTGCCATATTTGTTCCTGTATTGTTGCAAAATATTCTCGATGATGATGTCAATTTCAGTATCCAGAAACAAAGCTCCAACCATTTACTCAAGGTGTTACAACTAAAAAGTGAACCCCCACAACTCAGCTTACAAGCTATTGAGGCAGTAAATACTGGTTCTATCATCAAAACATTAGAGGGTCGCACATCTTCTAATGGAGCCCTTTACGCAATATCCGAACTATTCCCGCTAATCGATGATAAGAACAGCCTACTTCCTGTACTTGAGAAATTCAAATTGGACTTTCATCACAACATTCAGGATGCTGGAGAGAGCTATTTAAAGTTTTTAAACAGCATATTAGCCCATAGTACATTATCGGTAATTAGTAGCTCAGTTTGGGATAACATATTCTCAATTTCACGATTCAAATACAATGATGAGCTAGTTATACAGTTTGAGCATTTCTTTAAGCTACTAAAGCTACGGAGTATCAATGTTGGAGAGGGTAACGCCAATCAGATGGTTCATTACATCAAGCACAACAATTTGAACTTAGCCCGATGTGTGCCTTACTACCACTTTCCTGAAGAGATTTTGCAATTAACAGAAAGCACAGCGGTTGAGTGTGATACGCGGGCCATGATAATCAGAGGGTTGAACGAAAATTTTGTTAATTATAAATTCGATGAAGCGATTCTTGCTCGCTTAGTGGGACTACTAGATGACTATACGGTCACCAATCAAGGGGACGTTGGTAGTAAGATCCGGCTGTCGATGTTGGATTTAATCAAAAAGAATCCTCATCCATTCAAGGAGTCATCAGTTTCTAAGTTGTTGGAGTCGAAGCTAATTCGATTGGCAGGAGAACTGATTGACAAGATCAAGTATAAAGCCTTTCGGCTCCTTACAGGAAATGTTACTGAAGAAGAGTATTTCTACAATTTATTTGATTACTATAAAAGCCATATATTGCGACAGGCGCCAGATCTTTCTTTACATTTTTGGAGAGGAATTATATTCAGTATAGCTTCGTTTTCGGGGTCTAATAAGACAATTAATGGGTCGTTTAATGAGTTTTTAAGATTTTTGGGGCAAATCACACCTCAAGAGAAGGAACTGGTGTTTGAGCAGTGTCTTGATTTTCTTAAGTTATCCGAAAATAATCCGAGGGACATTAAGGTTATGCATGTTGCGCTAAACCTTTTTATTAAAGTATTTGAGTGTGGGATAGGGCTTCCAAAGTTTAACTATAACTTACTTTTCATAAGATGTTTCAACTTACAACTTAATTGTGCCAATTTAACCCGGATCGGACTCATTTTTCAGATATGGCAGCATTTGATTACGAGCAGCCGCCTCTCCCCACTGAATTCGTCCAGGTGCATGAAAAAGGTGGTTTCCATGGCTTGCTGCCATCCTAAAGCCAAAGTAAGAAACATGGGTAGTGAGGTATTGTTTGAGATAGCGTATGATTTGGGAGATGGTGATACAGTAGAATTGTTGGATACCCTTGATTGGGATAATTTAAGTAGCATGAAGCGGGAGTATAAGAGCCTAGATCACAGGTTTACACAGTTGATACTGAATACATAGCTTACGGATATATTGATAAACTCCATTTATTGATATACTTTCCGGAAATAAAGTTAAGGCTTGTTAGGTTCCAGAACCTAAGCCTATAGATGAACCCAAGAACTAAAAGGCAAAAAAAAAAGACAATTGAATAGATGATAGATTTTGAATAGTCACTGCTGAATATATAAGCCAAACCGTAGCGATACCGATTATAATCCTACAATCAAGTTGTCGGAGGATTTATGTAACATTTTTTGCTTAAGCATAGCAATGTGTGGGTGCTGGATTTCCTTCTGGGATTCCAAGCTCGAGGTTGGACTTGGCACCGTTTGGATTGGTGCAGAAGGAGAAGCTACTGGTGCACTGTTATTAGATGAAAAGAATTTAGAAAAAACCATATTAATTGAGTACGTGGGAAAAAGTTAGGTATCAAAAAAAAAAAGATTTCGATTCAAGAAGAAGAGAAATCCCACCCCTTTATATACTCCAGCTCGTATCAGGTACATGACAGGTTCCACAAAGCGCAGGAATCGGTATCTCCTACCTTTTGTTCTATTGTTTGTCAGAAGAAAAAGTGTGGAGTAAAAATCACACTCCAATTTTTTTCTCCGAAAATTTGTGTCATCAGCTGAAAAATAAAGTAAAAAAGTCGAAAACTGAGAAAAAAAAAGCTGGAAACACATGAAAGTGGGTGCCAATTGGCTGGAAGTCGATGGCGCCTGTTGTGGCTATGAGATCTGTACAACGTGTAAAACAGGCCTTTATAGCGTTGGCCCACAGGGGCGACTGGGAGGCGAGCACTTTCACATAGGGGACCGGGTGTTTTGTGCAACCTTCGGTACAATTGGTGACGAAGTAGCCGAAACTGCCTCTGCCACGGTGAAGGCTCTGCTGTGATGTCATTCCATTTCTCTCAGACTGGTGTACAGTATTGTGCTTTGTGTGTTTTCTTTCCCTAACAATAGCATCTTTGGCCAGCATGTCTAATAGTTGGAGATCGTCTCCATTTGCGATAAGAAATCTCATTTTTCACTGATAAGCTGCAGTCCAAACTATTAATCAACTCAACTCTGTATTGTTGACTCCGATATCAGTCCGCCTCCGAAACTAAACACTCGGAATTCCTCATAGTTGGCCGCCATTGACCTCCTACATCCGTGCCTCCCTATCGGTTCACGTCTTGTGTATTAACCCCTATATATCTACATCGTCGTGCATCGCTATCTCCTCTTCTTTGTATGTCTCACGCCGATCAAAATTCACTTTTTTTTTTTCATCTCCCCCCACTTGATCTCTTATCTGCATCCATCTCCGCCCACTTGATCTCTTATCTACCCACCTCTGCCAATGTTCCCGTTTCCAGTGTTGTTCGGAGATTGGTTGGCATGCTTTAAATTCATCAAATCATTAATAGCCAACTTCTCCTTCTTGATAAGCTCACTATCCTCTCCACTAGACAATAATCCGTGAAGATGGTATCCTGATTTTGCTTTGGAAATCTCAGGGTGTGAGCTGTCGCCTGTAGCTGAGTAGGTGAACGAGCTGGGTGGATTCAGATAATGCTCATCTGCTAACAAGAAATCGTACTTCGTCAATGACGACATCTTGGGTATACCGGGAAATGATCCGGGAGTACTGATTTGCGAAGAAGGCTGTTGTGAAACAGGTTCCTGGTGTCGACTTCCTTGTGTAGATGGCACGGGCAAGCTCCAATAGAAGTTGGAAGATGCTGCGGTTTGTTCGGCTTGTGTTGCTGGTCCAATATGGTGATGGTGAGTCACTTGGTTTGGTTGTAATAATCCGTTGCCATTTTCTTTTGCAGTGGCTGCTTGTTGCTGCTGTCTCTTCAACGAAATCCGCTGTAGATCATTGATTTTGTACTTTATAAATTTCAAAATCTTCATGAACTTCAAATCTTCATCCATTTCCTCTTCATCCCAGTCAATCACAGCATCCATTTCGTCACCTTCATCGTCGCTGTCATCATCAGGGTGTCTTCTCTCTTTCAAAATCTCGTCTTTGAGCTCATCATTCATCAATTTCGTGAACAATTCATCTTCTCGAGTCTTTCTAGCCATGTTCCTCACATGAGTACGGTGATGACTCCCGCTTACAGGAGTAGTTTGATAATTGATGAACACCTTGATAAATAAATCAACACTGTTGATTAAGATATTGTTGTTAGCAGCATTTAATTGACCACCTTTATTAACAAGTCTCATAGAGCAAATTAATAAGTACAACATCTGCAAGATGATGGATTTTTTGAAATTGATTATCGTCATGGACAATCCATTTAACATGTAGTTGAACGGCGACGGAGGAATTTGATACTTCAACCGTTTAGTGATCTTGGTCACTGAGTTGGAACTATTGGCATGGCTTAAACCAGGAAAGAATTGGTTACTACTGGTTCTTCTTCTTTTCGCAGAAAAATCGTTGATGATATACCCATCATCATCAACATTCAAGCCCAAACTATCCATAATAACGGTATTGGCTGCGGATTTGAGAGGTTTTTCCCGGCTTGTCATGCTGAGGTTACCATAATCGTCTTCCCAAGACTCTCTTGATTGTCCAACATGTTCAAATATCACTAGGAAATATCCCAACACTTCTCGCGAGATATTGGCGATTTTCCCATAATAGTTTTGAGTCAATTCTCGATCAATGACGAAATTAAGGTAATTCATTGATCTAATCAATAGATAATGAAAGTTTAACTGGATTTTAATGAGCTGGGCTGCAGTTTGAATATCAGGGAGTCCAGTGTTACGGTAATTAAGTAATCCTTCCGGGCTAATACCTGCAGCTGCAAGATTGTCACCAATATCATGGTACAAATCGGACTTACAGGAGTTTGAGAATCGAGAGAGGTTCATACGCTTTTGCAATGGAGTCAAATCAATTTCCTTCCCTTTTAATGAGTCTCTCCAGTTTGATAAGTTCTTGTCGATGGTGAGGAATTGGGTGAAATTATAGTTCAAATTCCCATCATTCCCGTCACCATCGTCGTCGTTAAGTATCCAGTCGAGATGTTTATTGCTGGAGGCCTTCTTTGTATCTTTAACATCATCACGATCATGTTTCAAGTACTGGTAGTAATTTGGAGAGAACGAGGAAGGAATAATGATGTTCATCAAGTTCAAAAACTCCACACTCGGCTTCAATAAAGTATTAAACAAGTCATCTGAACTGTCATCGGCATTTTTGGTAGCCTTCGCTTTTGGATCGAGTAATGAACTCAATTTTTCTGGAGTTAATTGGAAGTAACGATCAATGGTGACCGGGTTGATGACCGTAGTATTGAGACTTGGTTTGAAGCCAAATTTCAAGTTAAAACATTTTAATAATACTTTGAATACCCAGAAAATCTTCACTCTGCTTCTTTTCTGATGAATGTTCAACGATAAATCGTTGAAGAAAAGGTTATTCGAATTTAAATTAATTCCCAAAATTCCAATGAAGGAATTCACCAATGACGATAAGACCAACGATTTCTCTTTATTGTTTGTCAACAATGAATAGTACAAGAATAACAAATAAGTCTGGAGTTGATTGACCGAAATGTGGAATACGTTGAAATAGGGCAAGAAATCATATAATGATCTTATGATGGAATCATTTACTCTGGCAGCGTCATTTCTCACTTTTACCAGGAACGAGAAGTTGGGGTAAGGGTGGTTCAATAGTAAATTGAGATTAATAGTTGGATCATTCATCATGATCATAGCATAGATTTGCACCACTACCATTAAATAGTTATTTACAACATGGTAGTCGTTGGTCAGGATGTTAAAACCATTGATTGTGGCATCATCGTAGGTAAACATAAATGGATACATGGTATGGAATGCTTCATAGCTTTCCATAAACTCTTTATAGTCGAAGATGGGGATGAAGACATTGTAATTCAAGAAGAAGTGAATGATTTGGTTGTCTAGTTCTTTTCTGTTGTTGAAAAGCTTTTTGAAGTTATTAATCAATTTGATGAATAAGTCATGAACATCCCGAGGTAACTGGTCATTAGTGAGCTGAGTCATGTTACCTAACAAGTCATTATGTTCCGAATAATTATTGACGGTCAACGGGTTATAAATTAGGTCGAGGTCTCGATTATGGAACTGATTGTAAATAGTGTAGGATGGATGATATAAGTAGGAGTTAGGGTCATTCAATAAATAATTATGCGAGTTTGTTATTTTCAAAAATGGGAGATTCAAATTAATTAGCAAATGGTTGAACTGCGATTCGAAATTCAAATTATCATTCCCTATGATTACTCCCTTATTATCAAGATTAAAGATTTGATCAATCGGATTGTTGATTTGGACGGTATTATTTTCATTAGTGGTTAAAGTAACTTTTTCATTCTTCCGGCTATCATCCACAGGCACATCACCATATTTGGCCTTCAATAGCCGGTTTTCTTCTTCTAGGGCTTTCAACTTTTGCTCTAGATTCTCAGTATACCCTTTGGGGAATGCTCGCCTGGCAAGTTTATCACTTGTTTTACATTCGAATCCAACTTTGGCACAGTTATGACAAGGAGTTAGACCATCACATTTGATTTTCTTAATACGGCACCGGTCACACGCTTGAGACACTCTGATTCCAGACGTGGTGTTTATCAATTTAAGATTGGACGCCATTTTCCCCAGAGACTCTTGATCCTCTTTCTTTACCGAACCTTCATTCGGGTCGCTGTCCGCTTTATTGGGCATTGGTCACAAGATAAACAACACACCACTAAGTACACTTAAGCTACTAAACAAGCTATCAAATATGCTACCAAATAAGTTAAAAAAAAAAAAACTTCTGATCGTATCAACAGCCTGTGACAACAACTTCTGCTAGCAGGTGCCAGGAAAATTACTCAGATGAACAGTACCGTGGTTGCCTTGAAGTATAAAGCGTAACCCCAGATTTGGCCCGGTTTTATTTTTCGAGAGTCACCCCCGGGACAAAGGGACGGGTTGTTTTTTCGCTACCCCAGATATCCCGGGCCAAGGGAACTAATTTGGTGTGTGCACGACTTAAGTGAAAAATTAGTACACTTCTATGATTATGACTATTGATGGAACTCAGCAATATGACTATTAAAGGAAGCGGACTTTACGATGTTCATGACGATAAATAACCGGACTTAACACAGTTATGACTATCTAAAATAACCGGACTTTACAATGGTTATGACTATCTAAATAACCGGACTTTACAATGGTTATGACTTATTAATGGACTTAACAATGTTTATGACTATTAGAATAAACGAACTATAAATAATAGAGAAAATGGAATGAGACTTTTTACTTGAAATATCATAAGTTTCATGAAGATGAGCACTTTTTTTTGTTTGTTTTTCATATTCGAACTAATCTTTTTTTGTTTTTTAATTCTTTTGAATTGACCAGACCAGACCCTTAGTGTAAGCCACCGGTTCTTTCGTGTCTTAATTCCTTCTGTTGTTGTTCAACTTCAGGGTCAAATAAGATGAAATCATCTAATGCATTTCCTCCTGGAACCATAGGTAAGACAGGAACCTTCTTTTCAACGAAAACTTCTAATAAGACTGGACCGTCATTGTATTCCAAGAATTCCTTGACTCCGGCTTTTAAGTCAGCTTGTTCAGCAACTCTGATACCCTTTAAGCCCATAGCATCGGCTAACTTCATGAAGTCAGGGTTGGTTTGATGGGTGTGAGCGTATCTGTGTTCGTAGAATAACGATTGCCATTGAGTAACCATACCTTGCTCTTCGTTATTCAAAACAACAACCTTAACTGGAGCGTTGGCTTGTACTGCAGCAGACAATTCAGTTAAGGTCATGTTGAAAGAAGCATCACCATCAATGTCAATGACAATGGCATCTGGCTTGGCGATTTGTGCACCAATGGCAGCTGGTAATCCGTATCCCATAGTACCCAATCCACCAGAAGTGATCATGGTTCTTGGTTTGGTCCAGGTGAAGTGTTGAGCGGCCCACATTTGATGTTGGCCGACACCAGTAGTGACAATGACGTCCTTACCGTAAGTATGGGCTTGGTCGGAGATTTCTCTGATCAAGGTTTGAGGTTTGATTTTCGAATCTGGGGTTTCCTTCAAGTAATCGTATGGGTATTTTTCTTTCCACAATTTCACTTGAGACATCCAGTCCTTTCTTTCCTTCACTGGGTTAATCAATGGGATGAATTTGGCCAAGTTGTTCGTAACGTCACCTTCAATGGCTTCGGTGGCTTCCACAACCTTGTTGATGTTCTTAGGGCTGATTTCAAAGTGAATAATACCACCTCTTCCTTCTTGAGCAGCCAATTTGGCTTGAGGAGCGAATTTGGCAACATTACCGGTAACACGATCATCGAATCTGGCTCCTAAAGCAAGAATGATATCGGCATTTTGCATGGTGGTGTTGGCAGCAGCGTTCCCGTGCATACCCAAGAAATCAAGGGACTTTTCGTCATTTTGATCGTAAGCACCCAAGGCTTGGATGGTGGTGGTGACAGGGATTTGTGCTTTGTCGGCCAACTCCTTCAATAATTTAGGACCATCTTCATTATTGAGAATACCAGCACCACAGTAGATGACAGGCTTCTTGGCTTTGTTCAATAATGCAGCAGCACGATTTATAGCTTCCAAAGTGAATTGGGTAGCAGCATGTTTGGTGATTTGACTTAAAGCATTAGAAGGTAAGGTGGTGTTGATTGGAATGGATTCTCTCAAAATGGCAGCGGTGACATCTTTAGGTAAATCAACTAAAACTGGACCTGGTCTACCGGAAGTAGCGATTTCGAAAGCTTCGTTGATTCTTTTTGGGATTTCGGCCACATTTTTCACCATAACGTTCCATTTGGTACAAGATCTGGAAATACCAATAACATCAGCTTCCTGGAAAGCATCGGTACCAATAGCAGAGGTGGGGACCTGACCGGAGAACACAACTAATGGCACCCCGTCCATCAAAGCATCGGCCATGGGGGTGATGACGTTGGTGGCACCAGGACCGGAGGTAACTAAAACAACCCCAGGTTTACCTGAGGCTCTGGCGTAACCTTCAGCCATATGACCAGCACCTTGTTCGTGTCTGGGTAAGACGAACTTGAACTTGTCCGAGTTGTAGATAGCATCGAAAACAGGTAAAATGGCTCCACCTGGATAACCGAATACGGTGTCGACGTTGTGTCTTAACATCATTTCGTGGAAAATTTCTCCTCCAGTCAAGCCAATGAACGAGTCATCCATAAGCTGGTTTTTCTTGGTTGTGAGTTTGTTGGTGAGTTCTTCTTGGGTTTCTTGGTTGAACGAAGGGGCAGGAGTGGGTCTACTAGTAGAAGTAGAACTTTGGTTGGTCATGGTAGCCTTCAGTAAATTAGTTTTGGTCAAGGTTCTGACTTGGCTACGAGCAAGACAGGCTGCTCTCTTCGAGGCAGACTTTATATTGCGTGAGATCATCTTTCTTGTTACCTATTCGTCAGGTTATTACTCAGAAATATGTATCAGCTACTTGTGAAAGTAAAGAATAAAAACTAGAAAAGAAGAACAGGGTATAAATAAAAACTACTAACAAAATGAGTCAATGATTCATGGAGTAGTTTTTTTTTTTTTTTTTTTTTTTTTTTTTTTTTTTAAAAATTTTTCCTAAAAGCGTAATCGGGCAGAAAGCGGGAGCGATACAGGCGTGATCTCCCGCACCAGCGGAGAAAACTTTTTTCGTGTTCGTGTCGTAACCGACATTCAGGGTTTCTAACTCTGCTCGGTTGGGTCGTGCAGTTTACCATATGAGTAAATACATCCGTACCCCGACGTGATTACATAAGACTTTTGTACAAAAATGTATTACTGGAGCTGTTCCCTACAGCTGCAAAATTAATGAATAAATAAACATGAACTAATTTTTTTCGTTGGCACTATCGTTTTGGTTGGTTGACACATTGGAACTCCCCACTGCTTGAAACACCTCGGCGTCGTCACTCTCGTTGACTTTCGGTTGACCCGGGGTTTCGATCTCCTCCTGGGGCTCGGTTTCAGCAATGGTGTGGGTTCCATCCATGGTGGGACTTCCCCAGTCGAAGAAGTTTCTTCTAACTTCAACATAATCATAGGCAAACTCGCCGATTTGGTCTTCGTCCACCCCGATTTCCTCAGAATTGTAGTCCAATCTCAAGTGTAACCCGGGGATCTTATCAATGGCAAATGCTAAAATGAAACTGACACCACCCGACCAGGCAGCACATGCTAAAATGTAGGCGATTTGAATGTATAATTGTTTCCAGTTATGATCAATCCACCCACCTTCATGGTCAGTGATTCCATCGTAACCAATAACAGTTTTACTACCAAAGAGCCCGTTGAAGATTAATCCCACAATACCAGCGACTCCGTGCTCAGCGAAAACATCCAAGGAATCGTCAATACGACAAATGTACTTGATTTTAGTAGCAAAGTTACAGGTGATCCCGGTGACGACCCCGAGAATCACCGATGCCCAAAGAGGAATCATCCCTGAACTAGGAGTAGCAGCAACCAACCCCGAAATACATCCAGAACACATACCCACCATAGACCATTTATTCTCGAGTCTAAAGTCCATCACCACCCAGGAAATGGCACCGAATGCTGCACACAAGTGAGAGTTTAACATGGAGTAAGGCACTTTAACCGAGGCATTAGCACAGGAGAATCCATTGAAAAATAACCACCCCACGTACAACAAGGCGGTTCCCAAGAAGATGGTGGAGATGTTATGAGGTCTGAAATTGATCATAAGGGTTTCATTTCTACGACCCAACACCAAAGAATAGGCCAATGCAGACACCCCGGAGGCGATTTCCACAGGGCCTCCGCCGGCGTAGTCAAGGGCACCTGATTTGAAGTTGGAGGCCCAGCCAGACCCACTCCAGATCCAGTACACCAAAGGACAGTACACGATGGTGGCCCAGAAGAACAAAAACACCATGGCTGGCAAGAATCTCCCTCTTTCGGCCACACAGGCACCGGCCAAAATGGCCATGGTCACAAGCATGAATTGTAATTGGAAGATGGCAAAGGCGATTTGGGGGTAATCAGCGTCGTCTGAGGATTTGCCTAGTAAGTCTTTGAACCCGAATTGGTGTAAGTTACCAATGAAATTATTGTTGGCGGAGGAGAATGCCAATGAGTAGCCCCAAAAGTACCATTGGAAGCACCCTATGAATGAACTCATAATCACAATCCATATCATGGAAAGTGCACTCTTTCTTCTGGCCAACCCGGAGTATAAAAATGCTAAACCGGGCACCATAATCCAAATCATGGACGACCCAATGGTGAAGAGCAACACCGTACTCTGGTTGTAGTCGGCATTTTCAGTGAAGACCGCACGCTTCCCTATTATTCCAGATATTAACTCAGACATGAAAAGAGAAGAACTTACGGAAAGAAGAACAGAAAAGACAGGGAGAGAAAGAGAAAGAGAGACTAAAAAAAAAAAAAAGATCAAAAAAATCAAAAAACCTACGAGATGCTGAAAGTGCAAAGCCAGAGAAATATATATATCTACGACAAGGCAAGTAAGTAAAAGCCCAGATAAATGTAATGAAAGAAAAAAATAATAATAAAAAAATAAATAATAAAGAAAATAGAGAAAAAGAAACAAAACTGAAATAAATAAAAAAAAAAATCGGTATATGATAGCATATGCTATGGACTTACACCATATAACCTTACGTAGACATTAGCTATTTTCCTCCTTTCTTTTAGTTCGCCGGCAGGAGATATGCAGCAGCACAATGTAATTGAACCATGGGGCTTTTCTTGCGTCGCAGCACCGTCGATTGCCCATGAACTTGCAATCACCATTTATGAGCTCATCTCAGATAAGAAGGAAATTCTGCCAATTGAGTCACGATGACGGGTGCCAGGTGCAGGACACTCACCCGGTGGTTGTTATCATCGGCCAATGAAAGCGGCGGATACCGGATTTGGCACCGGGCACACGACCGCACGTCGAAATTCCTTGCCAGCTATTAGCACAGGGGGAACGGTCGACTAACCAGAGGGGAATTTGGCGTATGACGACAGTATTCCGTTGAGCGTCGGGTGATGCACTGATAACACGAAAAAATTTCTTGGTACCTGGCCGGGATGTGGGTTTTTGTCATTGCGATTGCTGTTTGGTGAAGAACAAGCAGAATGAGAAGGCATTTTGCTGGTGTGCGGGTTTTTCTGCGATAACCCAGGTTGAGGGTTCATTGGATGGATGCACTCCGGTACCGGCATGAGGCATCTTGAAAATGTGGTACAAGTTTTCTCTGCAGACGGTAGGCGAAAGCCAACGTGTCGCTTAGGTGGTGTTCCTAGACATACGGGTAGTGCGAGACTTCGGGGTACTGGAGTATATATTGGGCTAAAGTATTGCTAGGAACATGAAGATCAAGGGCACCCTGTTTCTGGTGGCCAGGCCGTAGTACACCACTGGGGCCAAAGAAGAAGCGGACGTAGCGAGGCGGGACGACAGAGCTGGTGTGACAGTGGTTGCTGACTCCGAGCTTCTGTCTGTGTCAGGGCTTTCTGGTGTGCTATATGATGTAGTTATTTCCGTGGTAAGAGTCGGGGTTGGTGCGGGAGCTGATTGCAGCAAACTTTTCGCAGTCAAGTGAGTCAGACCGGACGACTCGGTGCGATAGCCGGGGCTCTCAATAGAGCTGATTGCGGTGTGGGGAGTGACCGGCTTGGATGTGAAGATGACGGTTGAGTTCTGGGGGGATGTGGTGGTGCCAATAGTTGAGATGTTGGCTACAGGCATGGTAATTGAGCTTTCGGTAGCAGTAGTAGCGTCGCCGTCAGTGGCAGTTGGCCCGGTAACAGTAGTAGCGTCGCCGTCAGTGGCAGTTGGCCCGGTAACAGTAGTAGCGTCGCTCTCAGTGGCTGCTTCTGTCCCGGATATGGACGTAGAGTTCTGCGTTTCAGTTGCGGATAGAGCAGTAGGAATTGAGTGTTCAGTAGCAGTTTCGGACCTAGCTGGCGAAGTAACCGTTGTAGTTGGGATCTGGGTTTCTGGCCCAGTTGTAGGGGAGTCTGTGGTCCTTTCACTCTCGAGGACTGTTTCTGGTCTGGTAGTAAGCATACTTGAGATCTCCGGGGTAGTTGTCACGGTTGTAGTAGTAGTTGCGTTCTTGGTGCTGGTTCCTGGTGTTATGTCAGTGCCAGTGCCAGTGCCCGATGAGATGTCGGAAAAGGAATAGGTGACGGCTGTCAGTAATAAACTAGACAATAACTTCAAGCTTGAAGAAGGAACAGGCTTGCTTTCAGTGACAGTTCCTGTACTAATGGAAGCGGTCTCCAGGCAGAGTGCACAGGGTTTTGACAGATAAATGGGAGCTGTAGTTGCTGAGGACGAAGTCTTCGACAGTGAAACGGTGGAACTTACCAATGAAGTGTCCATCATGCTTGAAAGCTTGTCTGACATCACAGTCGCTGAGACATTCAAGGAACTTGATGACTTTCTGATAGCCGAGGAAGAGCT
Organism: Isabelozyma heimii; assembly: GCA_030555995.1. Classification (NCBI taxonomy): domain Eukaryota; kingdom Fungi; phylum Ascomycota; class Pichiomycetes; order Serinales; family Metschnikowiaceae; genus Isabelozyma; species Isabelozyma heimii. The sequence goes on from JANIVW010000008.1 coordinate 26,033, forward strand.
ACTTGTTGATGAGGAAATCAGGCTACTTATTGAGGACTGGCTTGGCTGCCTGGGCAGTGCAGTTGGTTGCGAACTTGACGCCCTAGTTGACAAACTCAATACCTGACTCAGTGACAGGCTCAGTGACAGGCTCAGTGACAGGCTCGTTGCCAGACACCTTGTACAGCTCTTTTCCAGACTTGCGACAATGCTAGTACCAAGTACACTGCTCGACAGTACTTTGCCTGACACAATACTAGACACAATACTAGACCTAGTGCGTAAAGTCATTGGAGTATCTACTTCCACAGTTATCGTAAGATCTCCAGAACTATAAGGTTTCGTGGAAGTGGTTGTATAGGTTCTGCTCCATTCACGAGTGGTGGTGGTGGTCGTGGTAGCGGGAGTGTTCACACGAACCGTCACTGTGTTCCCTTCTGCTGGTAAGGTTGTTGTAGAAGTGAAAGTTCCTGTCCAAGGAGCAGTAGTAGTGGTTGTTGTCTTAGTTTTAGTTGATTTCTTTGGCACTTCCACCAAAATGGTCTGGGTACTGGAATCAGAACCATACGGCAAGGTGGTGGTATGGGTGGTTGTGCCAGTATAAGTTGAAGTGATGGTGATCACCTCAAGTAACCAACCATCACCTGCAGTGAACCCATTTACTACATCAATTTCCCTGGCAATTACTGGAGGATCAATAACAGCCCCTTCACAACTTATTGATTCAAAGTAGCTGTGCTTGACAATGTCACTCTCGGGGTACTCTTCGAATCCTTGTAAGAACACACGATACCCACTGGGGACTCCGCTGAACGTTGCAGTCAACATCTTTTTGTCAGCAGAGCAAGAGATGCAGTATTGAACCGATTTGAAGTCTTGAGGCATGAAAAAATCATTGAAATTTTTGGAAACAGCCATACTGAACTGACTACAGTCCAATACATCATCAGTAGTTAGGTAAAGTCGTCCGTGGTAGTTGTCAGAAGAACAAACACTGCCAAGAAAGTAAATTTGTTCTTTATCCTGGGGAGTTGAGCGAGAGTAAGCAATCATTCCCCTGGTGTCGGTCTCTTGAAAGAAAGGTCCAGCATCAATGTTCACTGTGGTGGTGAGTCCACTCCAGTTAACTTCATTGGTGCCTGCAACCAAACCATTAGCTTCGGTGATGTCAGAGGCTTTGGTTGATGCTCCTACTCCGAAAACAAAATCAAAGGAAACAGTTCCACTAATAGATATGTCCCTTGGAGAATAGTCGTCTATACTTGAGGTCACAGTACAAGCCAATGTTGAGTACGCCGAGATATAGGAACCATCACCGACCATACAAACAGCGTAGGTTACATCATCTGCCTTCAACTGCAATTGGGTACCTTGGAATTTGGTTCTAAACACATTTGGCATGGTCAAACCGAACCTGTCCCCACCTTTCGCCAGCCCGACGTCAAGGTTCCACTTCAAAGTGGCAGTTCTGATATCTTGTGCCCTATTCAAGGCTGAAGGGTTGGTGATGGCGAGCGACTGCCAAACATCAATAAGAGTGGCTGCAAAGCTTAAGCGTGTGAAATATAATACAAACAACCAACGCATTTCGATAGTATTCATTTATGTTAGAGTATTGTAATAAGTCAGAGTTTGGTGAATCAACTGTTTATATATTCTGGGGACCTTGAATCAGATCTTGAACTCGCCTTCGGTATCAACAAATACCAGAACACATGCGCAAATATGAAACATGGGCACCTTCCTCAACTCCTGTAGTTACCTTTTCTCAAACTCCCTCAACCGCCTCAAGGCATTTGGACGCTTCTTGACATCCTTGGGTTACATTGGGCTTGTTGCAGATATGGCCCTTATAAACCCCAATCGGGGAATTTTTTTCGCAGCATCTCGTAAACCTGCACCACAGCCGTTCGCTTGAAGCTTCACTGCAAAGTCTAATGTTGGATTCAGGGTTTGATCTGATACAGGTGTCGTTTGATAGTAAATGTTTCAAAATATGTATAAGAGGTTTGATAATATGTACAAGCGTTCGGCAGTATGCGTGATGGGTAAAATAATATCTATAAGCGGTTGGTATTTGATTCATGGGCTTTCCAATTCATCTTCTTGTTTTGCATCACAGTTTCAGTGCTTCCCTTTCTGTCTTTTGGCTCTCTCTTTTCTCTGCATAACGTTCATAAAAGTGAAACGTTTCAAACCCCACTTCTACCATGATAAGAATGATGATAATCCACTCAAGACGAGTACTCTTCTTCTCGTTCAACACACTCAACAATGCCCGCTGTTCTTCAGTTGCATAGTCCAATTTTCGATTCAAAATCGAGATTCTTGGCTGGATATCAAGGGTTCTAGAAATGGTATCGTAGATCTTTTCCAAATTAGGCTCCGACCAATACAAATCGGGGGTTTCAATCAATTCGCTGTATAGATTCAACTTTCCTCTTAGTAAAAAAAGCCTTCCAGTAAGTCTCAACACCTCTGATTCGGTGGTGGTTAATTTCTCTCCATTGGACAAACGCTCAGAATTGGACCGAGTAAGAAGAATATGTTCTTCCAATGCGTTCTCCAACACTGAGAGCCGAGTAGACCGGGATAATCCAATAGCAAACGCTGCCTTATCTAGCAACGTTTGTTGGTCTATAATGTTCTGAATCACTACAAGTTCACCCAGCATGAAGGAGGAATCCTTCGGGTGAACATTCAACGCGTTGAGATTGAGATAGTCCATTTCTTCCGATTCGTAAGCGTACTTATCAATGAACGCCAGCTCAAACAAAGGAATCACCTTGTCGAATAAATGCTCTTCACTTATGCCCCATCCTACAATAGAACCATTGGCGAGAATCATGAGATCCTTATCGTTGTACTTAATGTTCAACACCTCATCTGGCGCGATTATCGAGTATGGATAAGGGTGGCTCTCTTTGAGTATGCCGATGACTTTATCAAGATCAATGGACTCGCCTACGGTGATCGATATGAGCGGTTTGAGGTATTGGCGGAGGTCCTGATGGTGGGAGCCAATATTATGGTTGATAAGCGAAAGAATTCGATTGGCGTCAGAAGCGCTGTCTGGGGTAGGAGTTCTTCTGAGCGCTGGGATGGTTGTTTTCTTCGGTTTCCTTTTGGCTGGCGACGTTGAGTTGCAGCGAAGTTGGAACTGGAGGATCCCCCTGGCTATCAGGGGCTGTGCAAGGGACCGGGCCCGGATGAGTGGTCGAAGCATGCTAGAGACAAAGATAGTTGTCATACAATCGCATGATAAATCCGAATCCTCGAATGCACTGATGTCTTGTGTTTGTGATGTACGGAGGTTGCGCCTCAGCCATCATGTCAGTTCACAAACCACCAGTCTAAAAATATCTTCCTGACCACCACAATGCCTCAACAATACCCGTCTCTAACCACGTCTTGTTCACAGGCTGAATGTACCACGCCCATCTTCTGTGCCCACCAGTTGTTCCTTTACATTCTTCTTCGAACCAGATCACGATCCTCCCTCTAAAATTATCCTGGTGTTGACAATATGACCCAATCAGGAAAGGTAATGAAACTATCTGTCCTGATAGAACGGGTCACACCCGCGTTTCATCTCTGGTTCATCTGCCACAAGCACCATAGTCATTCGGCGAAGCATGATGCCCTATCCAGTTTGTGACCATGGCCCACGCCTCTAGTATGTCCGATTACTTTCACCTTCCCGAAATTCGCTAGTAGAGTGGGGGAGGAGGAGGGGGAGCATCATTTTCCAAGTCTCATGGTTCTCCTGATTTGGAGGGGTTTCATTTTTATGGCTTAGTGTTTACGTTTAAGTAAGAAGGGGAAAAAAAAAAAAAATATTTTGCTAGCTTGTACAAATAAAACTCCTGAACATCGAGGACAAGAAGAGAAATCTGTAGGTACTTTTACTCTTTTTATATAGAAAGACCAACGCCTCTTCTTTTTTTTTCTTTTTTATTGAATCCATTTCGCTTTTAGTCATTCTAACAAGTAAACATGTGGTATGTATCGTAATTTAAGAGAGTTGTTATCAAGACACGTCACTAACAGATAAGTGGGATTTTTGGGTACGTCAACTTCTTGGTCGACAAGACCCGAGGTGAAATTATGGATAACCTTATTGAGGGACTTCAAAGATTAGAATATCGTGGTTATGATTCCAGTGGTATCGCCATTGATGGAGAGAAAAAGGGCACCAACATCATCGTCAAAATCCCTGGTAAGGTTAAGGTGTTGAAGGACAAAATCATCGCGGATCAGATCGAACGGTCGACAATTTTCGATAACCACGTTGGTATCGCTCACACCAGATGGGCCACCCATGGTCAACCCATGGTCCAGAACTGTCACCCTCATCGCTCCGATGTTACTGGAGAGTTCATCGTGGTCCATAATGGGATCATCACCAACTACCGTGCGTTAAAGACTTTATTGTTAGCCAAGGGATTCACTTTTGAATCAGAAACCGATACCGAATGTATCGCCAAGTTGTTCAAGCACATCTACGACGCCAACATGAAAGCCGGCTTATCTCCCGACTTCAATGAATTGACTAAACAGGTATTATACGAATTAGAAGGTTCTTACGGTTTATTGGTCAAGTCTGTCCACTACCCAGGTGAAGTCTGTGGTACCAGGAAGGGTTCTCCTTTATTGGTGGGGGTGAAAACCGATAAAAAATTGAAGGTTGATTTCGTCGATGTGGAATTCCCAGAAAACAACCAACAATCCTCGGTTATTCGTGCCAACGCGGTAAGTAATCCAGCTGCCAATGATTTCTTACCAATTGCCCAAAATGAATCCAATTTAAGAACTTCCCAATCCAGAGCTTTCTTATCTGATGACGGAATCCCTATGCCAGTGGAATTCTTCTTATCTTCTGATCCTGCTTCGGTTATTGAACATACCAAGAAGGTGTTGTTCTTGGAAGATGATGATATTGCCCACATCTACGATGGGGAATTACATATTCATAGAGCCAAAAAATCCGCCGGTGAATCCACCATCAGACAAATTCAAACCTTGGAATTGGAATTGAACGAAATCATGAAAGGTCCTTACAAACATTTCATGCAAAAAGAAATTTTCGAGCAACCTGATTCAACTTTTAACACCATGAGAGGTAGAATTGATTTCGATAATCATAACATTACCTTGGGTGGTTTGAAAGCTTGGTTACCCACCATCAGAAGATGTAGAAGAATAATCATGATTGCCTGTGGTACTTCATATCATTCTTGTTTGGCAACCAGATCCATTTTTGAAGAATTGACGGAAATCCCTGTGAGCGTGGAATTGGCTTCTGATTTCTTGGATAGAAGATCTCCAGTTTTCCGTGATGACACCTGTGTGTTTGTATCGCAATCGGGTGAAACCGCTGATTCTATCTTGGCTTTACAATACTGTTTGGAGAGAGGAGCATTAACCGTTGGTATTGTCAACTCCGTTGGTTCATCCATGTCTAGACAAACGCATTGTGGGGTGCACATCAATGCTGGTCCCGAAATCGGAGTGGCATCTACTAAAGCTTATACTTCGCAATACATTGCCTTGGTTATGTTTGCCCTCTCATTATCCAATGATTCGATTTCGAAGTCTGATCGTCATAAAGAAATCATTGAGGGTTTACAAAAAATCCCAGAACAAATCAAAAAGGTATTAGAATTGGAAGACAAAATTAAACAATTGTGTGACGATTCGCTTAATGATCAGAAATCCTTGTTATTATTGGGAAGAGGTTATCAATTTGCAACTGCTTTGGAAGGAGCATTGAAAATTAAAGAAATTTCTTACATGCATTCAGAAGGAGTGTTAGCGGGGGAATTGAAACATGGGGTTTTGGCCTTGGTTGATGATACTTTACCAATCATTGCCTTTGCTACCAGAGATTCTTTGTTCCCGAAGGTTATGTCTGCCATTGAACAAGTTACTGCCAGAGATGGTAGACCAATTGTTATTTGTAATGAAGGTGATGAAGTTGTGGGTAATAAAGCACTTGCAACTTTACATGTTCCATTAACAGTTGATTGTTTGCAAGGTTTATTGAATGTTATTCCTTTACAATTGATGAGTTATTGGTTGGCTGTCAACAGAGGTATTGACGTGGATTTCCCTCGTAATTTAGCCAAGTCTGTTACCGTTGAATAATTTATTTTTTATTTTCTCCTTCTTTTTAATTTTCTCCTTCTTTTTAAAAATCTGTATCTTACGTTTCGGGTCACCATTTGAGTATACCGTGTGTTTATAAATTAATAAATATCCCATAACCTACATTATTATTATTCTGTATGGATCAAAATACAATTAAAAATTATACAACAAAAACAACACCATGAATCACCAAAAGAAAAACCGAAACTATTTACGTTGGAAATAGTCTGAACCACCAAGATAAGCGGTACTATAATCAAATATCGTTTCACCAATATTTAAATACTTACGGCCGTAGTATTCAACTGACTCATTTTGAAACGAGTCTAACTTAGGTCTATAAATTGTTAGTTCTGGGTCCTAGTGCTAATCTCAATTGGTAACTACTTACGTTAATCCGGTGTTTCTTTTGACACCTGCCAAGAACGCGGAGAATAGAGCCAAGTCTGCTGTAATGTGGACTGCTTTACCTATCTTTCCAATAAAAAACTAATGTTAGTATCGCTCTGAGATGAGATCTAAGAACAAGATCGTGACTGCTACTCACCATAATTGTGCACAATTACTAATAATGGACTGAAATACGAAATACAATAGGAAATAAAAGAAGAGTTTTCCTATAAAAGAAAAGATCTGGTAAACTTCCTCTGGCCTTTGCCTCCTGGTTTTTTTGAACTACACCACATTTTCTTATCATGTTTTGTTTTTCCTAATCCGGGGTTTATATTAAGGTGTACGGGCTCATTTATGGTCATGTGGTGGCCAAAGATTACCCGGATTTATTTTGGTCGTGTCGCGGTCAACCACAAAATTCAAGGAACTATTTTTTTTTTTTCTTAAACCGCCAAACCATTAATAACAACTATCGTGTACCGTGTGCTAAAAGTACTGAACAACATGCTGATTAAGGACGATTGATCTCTAAGTTGGAGATGAGTGATATAAACATGTAAGTTGTTGGTTCCTTTTTTTAGTTTCCTACCCAGAAAAAGCAATCCCCATTGAGGATAAAGAGGGTCTTTTCCCAGTGTTGCTGAAGACCTAAGGTCTATGATTGTATCCAGTTATCTCTATTTTTTTTTTATATATCATGTGTCTGATGCTTCAAGTTGAAGAACATGGTGAATTAGTGTTTAGTGATAAGATGATCCCGTATGGATCTGTGCTTAGAACAGGTGATAGGTGATGATGACTACTGACGACTGTCGGCACTTGTGCTCTCAGTGTACGTTCAGTACTCGTGTTAGACTACTGTCAATCTACTTTCAGTACTTGTGTTAGTCTACTGTCAGACGTAAAGTCGGTTCGTCCACTGTCTCACCTGCCGTTCTCATGAGTGCCTGGTTGCCGCATCACTCCGACCGTTTGTTGACCAATGACGTTCCCCACGCAGTCTGCTTATTGCCTACTGTTAATAATCGACTTTAGCTGACTCTGCTACTCCGAATTCATTTCGTGCTGTCGTTGTTTGTGCTACTCTTATCACTACCTAATTCTTCTTTGTAAGCGAATTGTCATGATTCATGTTTTTGACTGACTTTTTTTTTTCTTCGATGCTGCTTGCGCCGTTGGTTCTATCTAACCTTCCTCGTCGTGGTCCCATCAAGCTCACAACAATAATGGGCCGTCCAAGATTTGTAAGTCTCTTGGAGCTTCAGATGGTTTATTCATTAAGTTTATGGCCGGGTAACAGGTTTGCTACTTTTTTACAGTGTCGCGCATAGTTAGGAAAAGAGAGAAAAAAAACTCAGAAAAGCATAGAAAAGATATTACCATATACACCTAAACACTGGCCTAATACTTCTAAAGCCAGCTCCTTGCATCAAGTATAATTCTTTTCGCAAGCTCAAGGCATAAAGGAAGCATCGGAGTATCAAAGACATATATAAAGGTATTGCAATAAAGAACTATGTCAGATAGATACAGACCTCCTACGGGTCCCAAATCTACCCGTGGATTCAAGTACGACAAGAAGTTTACTTCTAAACCAGGAAGTTCATATAAAGCCCCCTATAACTCAAGGCCACCTCCGCCCAATAACCGGTATAGTGAACGGGATAACTACAGGCCTAAAATACATGGCCCATTGGCAGCTGCCAATGAAGGCGGTCCCAAAACACCTCCAGCAAGACCCACAGGCCCATCTAGTTATAAAGGAAATAATAAACGTCCATTCCCTACAGAATCCAAAGGTTATGGAGGAGCCCCACCTGAAAAGAGAAGAAACATTGGCCTGACATATAAACCCAAGCCAATAGGACCCCAGGCAGCCAATAAAGTTGATTTATCTAATCTTCCTAAAGGGCCTCGTTCCAAAATATCACGAGATTATAAGCATCCAAATGGTGACTCGTCACCTCTTGCTCTCCCTCGAGGGCCAGGAGGCAAACGTACTGATAAACCAGCTGCAACCCTTGTTCCCATCAAGAAAATCATTAATCCCCCAAAATACCTGATTCAACTGGTTTGGGGCAACGAAGTGTATCAAAGAATTCAACAGGTTGGAGAAGGTACCTATGGTAAAGTTTATAAGGCTAAGAACACCATAACTGAAGAGTTTGTTGCTTTAAAGAAGTTACGACTTGAAAGTGAACGTGAAGGCTTCCCTATCACTGCCATGAGAGAAATCAAATTATTACAATCATTCGATCATACGAACATTGTCGGATTACTAGAGATGATGGTTGAACATAACCAAGTTTACATGGCATTAGATTATATGGATCATGATTTAGCGGGGATTTTAGCACATCCAGATTTGAAATTGGAAGAGTGCCATCGAAAGTTCTTGTTTAAACAATTGATGGAGGGTATTCATTATTTGCATAGAAAGAGGGTCATTCATCGAGATATTAAAGGGTCAAATATCTTACTAGATAATAATGGAGTATTAAAGATTGCAGATTTTGGTTTGGCCAGAACCATGAAATTCCTCAATACTGGAGAAACACCTGATTATACCAATAGAGTGATTACTATATGGTACAGGCCACCAGAATTATTATTGGGGGCCACTGATTATGGAAGAGAAGTTGATATTTGGGGGGTTGGATGTTTATTGGTAGAATTATATTCCAAGGTAGCTACATTTCAAGGTACCGAAGAAGTTTCACAATTGTATAAGATCTTCGATCTAATGGGTACTCCAACCATTGATAGTTGGCCCAATATCGAGAATTTGCCATGGTTTGAAATGCTTAAGCCTAAGATCAATAAAACTTCCCGTTTCGAAAAAGAGTATAAGCAAATGATGTCACTACAGAGTTTTGATTTGGCGGAGAAGTTGTTGACGTTAAATCCACATCATAGACTCACAGCTGAAGAAGCTTTAAGTCATCCGTATTTCACAGATGACCCTCAACCTGCACCAATTGAATTCTTGAAGTCGGTTAAAGGAGAATGGCATGAATTTGAAACAAAGAAGAGAAGACGACAAGAACGGAAGAAGATGCAAGATGCACAGAAAGCCGCGGCTGCTGCCGAGGCGGATATAAGTAGAACGGTATCGGAGGCGAACTCTGTGAAGACTCCATTACCATCATAATGAAAAACAAAACGTCATCAATGACGAAAGACCACCATAATGTCAAAATCAGCACCGGAACATTGGCTGCGAACCAGCAAAGCCAAAATGACAACTACATAGCTAGCCTGTTTAATAAATGCCAAATAGTACAATTTGAAGATTAAACGATGACTTTTGCCTTGTAAAACACTTCTTCTTTTGTCATTTTCTCGTCTCTACGGCCTTCTATCCTTTTTCTACGGCCCTCTTTGCTCGTCTCTTCGGCCCTCTTCACCTTTCTCTTCGGCCTTCCTTATCAGGTCCTCCGATCTTCACGTGACGACTTGGATAATGCCGCTCCGTAAGATGAAATTCCTGGCCAGCCTAATTTACACCAATTGGCAAATAAGGCACTATTCATACCTAACCTGGCACTCGTAACCGTTCCTTCTGGGGCCATTTATTGCTCCTTTCCACTTAATTTCCTCCCGTTCCCTGACCCACCTCTCCATGGATCTCCTATTCGCTTAACTCCGTAGTCCCTTCTCTAATGGTGTCTTGCTCTCTGCCATCTTGTGATATCGATACTCCCCTATTTCCTCTCCAGCATTGTTGTAGTTCGGTTCATAGCCACCTATTTACTTCATAATCATTTAAATCTCTCTCTGTATTGAATGCCCTCGGTCGGAATATCTTTTGCTCCCACTGAAAAATTTCTCCGTATAATGCGACAAAATTAATTTATAATAATTTTCGTTTCCTATACTCCTTTTACAGTGATTCGGCAACAGTGGTGATACCACGAAAATAAAGTATTAATCGATATTACCAACTCCTATTAGCTGCTGGTGATAACCCCATTAATTGCTAGTATTCTAGTCCTTTTTTTTTCCCTTTCTTCCTTTCTTCCCAGCTCGTTTGGTGTTCCCCAGGTTTAAGAAACAAGTCTGGCCTTAGGGTAATTTTTTTTTTTTAACCAAAAAGCATCTGCTAGTATGGGATCGTGTGCTTCCAAGGAACCGGTCCACACCTCCAATGTGGATTCTGGTCGAAACAACACTCAGGCCAAGCGTCAAGAACAGGCCCAAACCATCACCCAACCACCCCCCAATCAAACCTCGTCTACCACATCCAGTGATTCCGATCCTCAAAAACCTGCCGAAAAGGCTCCTGAAACCGTAGGTACCGCAAATGGGGATTCTACTTCAGATAAAGAAGTGAAAGTGCTATTACTTGGTTCCGGAGAAAGTGGTAAATCCACCATTGTCAAGCAAATGAAAATCATCCACCAGAATGGATTCTCCAAAGAGGATCTTTATGAATATAAACCATTCGTCTACAGAAACATTTTGGATTGTATAAAAAACGTCATTACTGCCATTATGGATCTTGAACCCCAATTAATTGAACAACAACCAGACGTTCCTCTTGTTACTGTAGAATCGGAAGATGATGCTAAAGACTTAGATAGTCAAAATAGTGTGGAGCATTATAACGGCGAAAAAGCTTCTGGAAGAAAATATATCCTCGATTTGAATTCTCTAAATCAGATTTTAAACTATGAAATCTCCATGAACACCGAAGAAGTCTTCGATAGCAACATTGCTGCCAAAATTAAAGAAGTTTATAATACTCCTGAAGTTCAAACATTTGTTAAATTTCAACAGGGTAACTTCTACTTAATTGATTCCACTCATTACTTCTTAAGTGATATTGACAGATTGGTGGAACCAGATTATATTCCTTCTCAACAAGATATCTTAAGAACCCGTAAAAAGACTTCTGGTATTTACGATTTCAAATTTCAAATGAGTACTGGTTTGAATATTCATATGTATGATGTGGGCGGACAAAGATCAGAACGTAAAAAGTGGATCCATTGTTTTGATAATGTTACATTGATTATCTTTTGTGTGGCATTATCTGAATATGACCAAGTTCTACTAGAAGAAAATAGTCAAAATCGATTAGAAGAATCGCTAACATTATTTGATTCTGTTGTCAATTCCAGATGGTTTGCCAGAACTTCGATCGTCTTATTCTTGAATAAAATTGATGTTTTCGCCGATAAGTTGCCTTATTCTCCTTTAGAAAATTACTTCCCCGATTACAATGGGGGTAATAATATTAACAAAGCTGCTAAGTACATTTTGTGGAGATTTACTCAGGTCAACAGATCGGGTCTTAATATATATCCTCACGTTACTCAAGCTACTGATACCTCAAATATTCAATTGGTGTTTGCTGCCGTGAAGGAGACCATTTTGGAAAATTCCTTGAGAGATAGCGGTCTCTTATAAGTATGGTGGACTATCTAATATCGCTCTCTAATTGGTCTACTAATTACCTTCTAATACCGTTTATGAGAGTGAAGTAATATGAATAACTTCAAAAAAAAAAGAAAACCAGAAAAAAAACATTGCATTTTCCCCTCTATACTTAGCTGGCTGGTCAAGGTCAATTCATACTCCAATATCATTCAGCTATCTGGTAAAACTATTCCAAAAATCTTCACGTTCTATTTATATGTATTATCAAGAAACTGCCTGTGTACTGATTGTAGTATCTACGTTTCATAATATATATTGCTTTATCATGAATCGTTTACAACACTATAAAAATAATCTATGGAGGGAGGAAACAAAATATAAAATTCAACCCCATCGGCTTAATACCTCAGACTTGACTTTTGAACAATACAACAAATTATGAATAAAATCTCCCACAACTTTTAAAGTTTAAACCAAACTATTATTAGAATACATTTTAATATACAACACCGATCACTGCCCTTCTTCATTCTTATTTCTAATATATGTGAAATTAGAACTGGAAATCCCCCTTGCTGCTCCCCTTCCTCTTCCTCTTCCTCTTCCCCTAAATCCTCTACCTCGGAAATTACCTTTCCCCCTTCCTCGGAAATTACCTCTACTTCCTGATGTCTCTGTGCTTTCGCTTCCAGCATCAGAAACCGCCAGTTTTTCATCAGCAGCATCTGGCTTCTCAGAAGCAACTGGCTCATCAGATGTAACTGGCTCATCAGATGTAACTGGCTCATCAGATGTAACTGGCTTATCGGATGAGACTGGTTTTTCATTTACCGGTTTGTCAGAAGCTGTTAGTTTGTCAGTCGGTGGCTTATCAGAGTTTGCTGGCTTTTCAGAGGTAGCTGATTCACCGACTATCTTAGCTTCATCCTTATTGGCGTTGTTAGGCTTCAGACCTTCAGGTGTTCTTGATTTTTCGCTCTTGAAAGCCTTGGCCCTTTCCCTTCTTTCAGCCTTGAATTTCTCTGCTTTAAGTTTCGAGCGTTTCTCTGATTTGTCTACCTTTTCAGTCTTTGCTTTAGCAGTCTTTACTTCTCGCATTTTTTGCTCTTTTACTTCCTTCGCTTTCAGTTCATCTCTTTCATCTTCCTTTTCTTTTGAGTAGTCGCCTTTCTCTTCCTTTGGTTTCCTTTCGTCTCCCTTGTCTTCTTTTACCTTAAGTTCCTTCGTTCTTTCCTTTTCTCTCTCATCAGGCTTCCGTCTGAATACTTTAGACAAGTTATGAGTATATCTACCTATTTCCCTTGCAGGAAATTTAATGTCACCGTTATGTTCTGTAGCAGGAGTCTCACCAGAATCAATATTGCGCCTATGTCCACTAGATGGTCTAGATGATCCATTAGTGAGTTTAGTCGATTTATGTTCTTTGTTACTAGCTGCCTTTTTCGTCATTTCATCAAAATGCTGTTTGAAGTTAGGTCTATCACCAGGAAGATGTGTTTTAGCATTAGAGAGTAGATCGACTTTAGGTTTGATTGGAGATCGTTGAGCCTTGGGAACTTCGGCTCTTGTTTGTTCAGGTTGGGCAACTACATCAATGCTGTCACGTTTGTCTCCATTGACAGCTTTCTGATCTTCAGTCTTTGAAAGGGACTTATTAATTTGGTTCAACTTAATCTCAATCTCCAATTCCTTTTCTTTTGCATCCTCTTCTTTATCTTTGACGGTTTCTGATTGTTTTTCTGTGACCAATTCAGGACCCTGGGTGGCTGGAGGATTTTTCTTCTTCAAAATTACTGGTTTGACTACAGTTGGCTTAGGAGAGTTTTTTGCTGATGTCTTCTTTCCTATAGTCGACAGAGAGTCGTTCTTTTGAGATGCTAAGATATCAGCAAGACTCATGCCACTTGCTTTGTTGCCCCAGGAAGAAGGAGGTACTGCTGCAGGGCTCAACGTTGGTACAGGAGGTGAAGGAGGTGCTGGTACATGGGAAGGTGATTGAGCAGGTGGTGGTGCTGGTATGGATGATGGTGGTGCTGGTTCATTGGAGGTCGAACGTTTCAAGAGATTGACGGAAGGTCTTCTTTGTTTTGATTGGGAGAATCTTCTAGATTGTTTAGTGATTTCAGGATCTTCCGAGCCAACGGTTCGTACGGTCGTGTGGTTTATAGTTATGATATGAGATTCGTATTCTTTTTCTTTGGCCAATATATCAACAGGCTTAGCATTACCGAATGGGTTTGCTTTTGGCTTTGGAGGGGCAGAAACTTGTTGTGGAGGTGGTGCTTGGGCAGATACTGGGGCCAAGGGAGGTTCGTGATGGAGTTGGGTACGAGGACGGGGAAATTCATTTCTGGGGCCATGGCTATCTGCTTGATCTGGAAGAGGCATGCCGGCAAGTCGACGACCGGACGATCTATCCTGATAATGATTGATCTGACGTTCATGAACTCTTCCTGCGACGAAATCGTCCAAGACTTGTAATAATTCTTGTTCATGCTGTTGGTTGAAGGAGATACAATCCTGGAAATCACCAAAGTCAGCGGGCTCAATTACGACTCTTCGGCTGCCTTTATAATATAAATCCATCCACTTTAACACTTTTGTCATATCCTGGTAGTTTGTGAGTTCTACGAAGGCCACTTTCTTGATGACATGAGTTTCCAAGGGACTTGAAATTGGATCCACCACGATTTTGAACTTAACAAAAGGAGTGTACCTGCTTTCAAAAAGGTCCACTACGAATGAGTCGTCACTAGTTACGGGTAAGTTCATTAGCTTGACGATATATGGAGGACCATTGTCTCCTGGTCCACTGCCACCAGGACCACCGTAATGCCGAGGGGTGTCATGATGATAGGAATCGTGGTACGAGCGGTACTTCTCAATGGGTACCGATATAGATGACATGTCTATATCTTCATCTGCCCAGGAACCACCGAAATCTCACATCTGTTAGTAAAAAAGATCTGGGGATTAAAAAAAAAAAAAGCAAATAGCTTAATTTATACATACTGTCGTCCTGTAAGAAGTCTGTTAAAGACATTTTTATCTTGGGGGCTAATCGTTAGTACGTGATTGAATCAAATATACGAAGATAATACGCAGTTTCGTCTGTTGTAGAGAGGAGTTGTCCCTCGTCTGTCTGATACTGTTGCGTTCTCTTTCTGTTCGAATCGGTGTCTGTTTGTACATACCCATGATTCCGATACTTATTACCTGTGTGTTAGTACGATGTATGCGGTGTCAATTGACGATTTTTAGCCGATTGTGGTGATGTATTATGAGGAATGAGATGGGATTACGTTGTTTGTAGTGATTTGAGTGACGGTCTGGCGCTCACCAAAAAATGAAAGGTGGAGCGTGCACAGTAGACCAGCGGTTGCTGGGCCCACTTTGGAGCCGAAAATGGGGCCATCGAATGGCGCTCTGGCCAGGAAAAAAGGCACCTGACACGAGAAAAGGGCCCAAGGTCGCTGTACAGGGAGGGAAAAGGGGCCCACGGTTGATGAGAAAATGCTCATTTGGACCCATAACTGCCAGAGAGAACCTACCTAGGCCCGCTACTGACCGGATGTAGCATATTTGCTCCAGATATCGATTTCTATACACCATATGTAACCGCTGGTGCTTATATTTTAGTAGATAATGCTGGTCAGTATGTAGAATGTGTTTTTTGCAACCCTGCACATTTCTGTATTCCAATGAGAATGTATCGTATGGGTCAACAGTGTACTCAAAACTTTCTAGCTTTTTGAATTCACAAGTCAAGAAGATGTAAGGAGTAGGAAGAAAGTCAATAAATACAGAAAAACTGTATTGAAATAAGGCGAACTTGTATAAATAACTGTAGTGGATCTCTATGTATAATCTTCAAACGTCACTTTTCGCAGTCATTCCAGAGTGGCCGAGATTATTGCCAGGAGCCGCCAATCCTACCAGGAACTTACTTGGGGGATAAGATGACGGTTTAGCCTGGAAAACTAAAAGTCGATTGCTGTTTGGGCCGAGTTACATACATTCCAAGATCACTATAATTATTTATGTACACGTTAAAAGAACTACTGGGGTTTTTCGGAAGCAAAAGTTGCAGCAACAATCAATGGGAAAACCACACTAACATCAGCATAAACTTTCACCAGCTTAGCATCAGCCTTGATTTTTCCCCAACTGATGGCTTCATCTGGTCTAGCACCAGCGTCAGAACCGTCGAATTCTTGACCGGTATTGATGTAGACAGCGTAATCGGCCCCATTTCTCATTAAGCAGGCATTACAGATATGATGCTTGATCAACCCTCCTCCAAGAATGATCATACCAGCATTGCTAGCCTCCATAGAAAGCGAGTTGATTCTTCTGATATCAGAGACGATATCCAATCTGAATCTTTGGGGAGAAGCCTTAAAGGTATGGAAAAACAACATATCTCCAATGGAACCATCGGTAAGTGCCGGACAGAAAATTGGAATTTGATTTTTGTGGGCCCAGTACAACACCGAAGATTCATCATTAATTTCTTTACCAAATCTGTCAATGAGTCTTGAAGGAGTCCAGATGGCATCCGAATCAGCATTTAACCCATCTTTACCCAATTTATCCATAGCTTCTTGTTGTTCTTCAAGGATTTTATCCAAAACAGGTACTATCCATTCCTCAAACTTACAGTAGTTATCGTTTGGTACCAAAAGATTCCCAATTCTGTTCATACCTTGGTCTCTGAGCCCTTTACCGGGAAGCGAAAATTCTCCCATATAAGTAGGGGCCAAACATTTAATTAAATCTTCTTCGATACCTCCTGCAGATGCAACAATAGCACTGACCATTTTATGTTGCACCAAGTATCTAAGAGTGTCTCTTAATCCGGAACTGATTAAATTAGAGGTGAACCCCAAGAAAATCGTACTTTTTTGAAATCCTTTATCATCGAACTCTCCTCCTCTTTCATGCTCTGGAAGTTCATCGATGTGCTTACCTCTCCATGATCTCATATTGTTGATAATATCACAAGCTTGGCCCACGGAAGAAGCTTGGAATCCCATGGTTTTCATAGAATTGACTAAGTCTACTGCTCTCATGTTATAGGCATTGTCTTTACTGTAGTCAATACCTTTGACTTCAACGAAATCATCTGGGACGGGGACAGATTTGACCAACACTGCCTCTGAGGCTAATGCTGGAAGTTTTCCTGAGCTAGACATTGAGTTTGGCTTTAATGGTTGTGGAGTATCTGAGTGCTTATCAGAAGATTTTGCAGTACGATTTTTTCTCACGGCATCGCTTAAATTTTCAGACAAAAATGGAAGGTTTAATGGAGTTCAAAAAAGGTTGTTATGTAAGTTAGCTATGAAATTTCAATCAACCATAATTTTCAATCAACTGTGAGTTGTCAATTAGCGGTAAATCAATTGTAAGTCAATAGTGAACCAACTGTTAGTCAGTCAACTGTTCTTTCGCAGTGCAACTTCACAAGATGATCCATACATTCACACATTCTGAATGCCTTCTTCCTTTTCTCTTCAGTCTACATTGCGACGTTGCAATTCATCAACATCTCGTCTACAAGTCTTCAGTAACAATATCATTTAGTTATAGAGTACAAGTATGCTGTCATGAGGGAGATAAATAAATAAAATCAAACTTCCACACGTTCTTTGACTTCAGGAGTCCATGCTGAATGTTTTGGTTTGGCAGTGTTGTATGGAACGTACGCTCCTGCGGTGGTGGTATAGTTTTTCTTATGTTTTTCTGGAAGTGGATAGGCCCTAGTAGCAAGTTCCTCCCCTTGAAGCTTGTTTGGAGGAGTGTTGGTACCGTATCCCAACCAATAATGCCAACCTGGTTCAACTTTGGACATATCAACTTCCCATTCGGCGTATTCGACCCATCTGGTTCTCAAATGAATTTCTTCTGGAACATCTGTTTCGTAATATTTGTTACCGTAGTCATCCGTACCCACTAACCAACCACGTTTGGTATCGTTGTGGACCTGAATTTGCCAGGCTGCTCTCTTCAAGCCGGAGTAGTAGATGTTCTTTATAGTACGAACAATAGAAGTAGACATGGTTTCTTTGTTGTATGGAAAAGATAAGCTTCTTGCTATTCCTGTTCCTTTTCTGTTGAAGGAAATCAAAAAATGAGATTTGGTGATTGGACAAATTCTTGAGCACCTGATTATGGTCACGTGAAAAGCGACTTCCAACATAGTTCCGAACTATTAACCAGTGAACATTCTTTATCTATTATGAAGTATCAACTGATCTCTCTGTTTCTCTCTCTTTCGCTCTCTCTGTTGCTGTCAAGGTTGAAAAAGCTCTACATTATAGAATTTTTCTGTCTACAAGATTTATAGTACAGTACTATTAACTAGCTCTCAAAGGGTGTCCGGTCAGGCACTGTTAACACCGTCAATATATATCACTGGGGTAGATCTGTAACTCCAGAGCCAATGCATAACTCAATGCATGCTCTGTAATCTACCAATTCATATGGAGGATAAGAAACTTCGTATTAGCTTGAGGGTCTTCGAGTTGGGTGCGAAATTGTTATGCTAGTCGGAAATATATCATGCAACAAAAAGTATGGGCCCTGTTCAAAATGACATAGGGTTCACTACCCTATGAATTTAATGTGAGAACCTAGTGAAACAAGTTATAACTTTTTCAAATCGAAAAAATATTGCTAGGAGCTGGGTCAAATCTTCAATGTGTCAACCTGAAAAATGTGTTCACATAGTTTGTGCAACATCTTTGGAGTGCAAAATCTGTGTAATTTCCATGACATCTGGGTAAGCCCGCAAATTGACAGCTAATGCAAGTGCAAAATTAAGTAGTAGGTAGCGCCACCACAGATGAGAAATGCATTTGCAATGCCAAACTAAAAATCCTGTGTTACATTCCGGAAATCAACATCCGTACACCACGATATTCCAATTGTCTACAAACCCTTAGAACAAACCTCATGGGACAGCCGTAGCTGCAAAATTCGACTCCCGGATATGATTTTCGGAGGTGCCCTGTCTTATTTTTATTCTTATCTGTGACCTACTTCCGGTTAATTTGAAAAATCTACAATTTTTATCTCACTCACTTCATTAAAATTAAACATCAATATACAAGATCATACACCATTTGAAGGTTCTAATTTATCTTAATGTTTTAGTATAGCCGATTGCTCGAGTAATTGATTGACGTCAGCAGAGTTTATAACTACTCCGTGTTCGGAACATTTGGCCTTGCTCTTTAACTCGTTACATAAACCATCAATGTCTATCTCAGTATATTTAGGATGAGAAGTTATCCTATCCCAAATTTCAGAGCATCTTACAGTGGCTTCTGGAGCCGGCACAACTTCATTATCATCAGCTTCCTCTAGTATAGGACCAACTTTTGTGATTGTAGGATATGTGGAAGTATTGTAGCTGGTGGTGGAGGAAAGAGTTGATTTACTGTCGTTGATGGAATTTGATCTAGAGGATACCGAAGGTATACTACTCTTGACGAATTCGTTGAAATTGAAATTGGTGTTTGGGTAGTCGAGCATATCATAAGCTGATTCTTCGGTGGTCAAACCAGCCAAAGGATCTTCATCTTTGATTTCGGCAGTTGGGGCGACTTTATTATGAGAGAAATCATCACCAAATGCCAAAGATACATCAAAGTTATTGTCATTTAAGAAGGATAATGGGTCATTATTGGCATCATCTGGGCCTAAAGCGAAATCATAATTGCCGAGAGAAGCATTATTGAAGAAAGGGTCAGAAGAGGGAGTATTAGCAGTAGAACCACCGCCAATTAACGTAGCGAATGGAGAAGTAAAGTCTTTGGTATCATTAACTTGTTCTTCACGTTTGTATTTGGGTATTGGGCATTGCTTGGTACCACAAGCTTCACTGAGTTTATTACAAAATGGATCGACCTGTTCGTCAAATTTATCAAATTGTTGGGAGTTGACTGTACCGGGGTTTGAATCTCCCAAGGACTGGGATTGAGGGGAAACCAAGATATGATCATCAAGAGGTGAAGTTGAAGTCAGAGAACCTCCTTGTACAAGGTCTGGCAAGTGATTGGTAGAGTTAGAATTCTTAAGGTCTTCCAAATTATCCTTTGACCATGGGAAATAGGTTGATATTTGTTTGTGGCTTTCAGGGGATGAGTTGGAAACGCTAGGAGAAGAGTCGGTGTTGGTACTATTGGTAGTGGTTGAACCCGAATGTTGCATGGAACTCTTCCGACGTTTATGACTAGTCAAAGTTCCCACGGATGTAGGTAATTTTAAATCCGAAAAGTCGGAGTGGCCCCTGTACCTTGATAATTCGTTCTTTAACATATCAACCTGAGCCTTTAAAAAGTCAGTTTCGGTATAAGCTTTAATATTGGCATCTTCCAACGACTTAACTTTATCTTCCAAGTCCTTCATTTTACGTTCTTTACGTTCACGGTAGGCCCTTTGAGCTGCTCTGTTCTGAGCCGTTCTCTTAGATTTGGGTTCCGTGTCGATTTGCTTACGACCGGGCTTGGTGTGGAGTTTCTTGTCGTCGTGGTCCGACTCAGGGGTTACTTCAGAAATACTTCTCTTGTCCAACATATTTTGGTATACTGATTCAACTAAAGAGATGAGAAATTTAAAATGTTCTGGATGGAATTTGTTCTGGTTTTATAACTTGAGAGGAATTTCTTTTTATGGGAAACGTTCCATACGGTTCGGTGTGGGAAATCCGACCTGAAACCGGGGGATTTGCGAGGAGGGGGAATGGTCTAAACTTTAAAAAAAAAACGTTAATCCGTCAACTACAGTCAGGCGATGTTACATATCCAAGAGGGAAAAAACATTGAAAAAGAAAAAAAAAGCAACACCAGGATAGCCAGAGCTAGAAAATGATACCCATTCTCAATAAAGGGGTTGAATTTGGGGTCAAGAATAGTTCTGGTTTCCTTGCACACAATAATTGTGCAGACACTTTAACCGGGATGATTCCGGTCGCAATTCCCCGGAAATTGATTACCGGAAGTGAGGCACTGCTGACAAATACCTCCCCAAACTACATTATGGAGCATAAAAACCACTGTAAATCCTGCCGTACAACCTTTTTCAGCCTACAATGTCAAATATTGACTCATGCGTATGTACCAATTGGGTAAGTAAGTAGCCCTGTCAAATCTAACATCAAAAGGAACTTGAACGTTTAAGGAAATTACGGGCAACTTTAGAACTCGTCAAACAATCCACCAATAATATCTACAAAGATATTCAACAAGTACATGGTAATAACGTAGCTTTGCTTAAATCTTGCCATGAAACTGAGCGATTATTAGAGAAGGTGTCTGATCAATAATACACATATTGGAAAAGAAATGAAAAAATCATGTAGACCTTACGTTTATGCACCCTAAAATAGTAGACCCTTCCCAATCTAGGCCCCTTCCCCCCTCTAAGTGGTCCACCTCTTCTTTCTTTTTCGTTCTAACGCTTAAACTCTTATATTTCCAAATGCAATTGTTAGTCCAATCAGAATGAAGACCGGTGTCTCATAAGTTAAGTTTGAAACACATATTCTGAGCCCGAGGCATTCAAAGTCCGACTACAGTGACTCACGGTATGTATGTATACCCCTTATGGTAATGCTTGGAACACTGGTACTAGAGCTACCTAATGCACAAGAAACGTTAACGTCGTATTGTCGGGCCAGGGCACCATAAAACCTTATTTGAGGTTTTTCTATTTCTTCTTCGTCCTTCTATCTGAGGGAGATAAGTGTAAGGCTGATCGCTCCATAGCTGTCAGAAAAAGCAAGGAATCTTACGTCATAACAAAGAAGCTGTCGTGCGTATGTATTTCTCCACCAGCTTAGAAGTTTTATAAGAAAGATTATCATGACATCATTGATACCCGGGATATCAATTGACGGATTTTTATCATATCTTTTTTATTTTTTCTTCAACGTCAAAAGCGCATTTGCAGCAACTTTTTTCTCATAGCTTTGAGTTTCTTTTCCTTCCAATATGCTCCTCTTGGCATGGATTATTACATTTTAAGTGGTCCAATAGCCTAAATTTTTATCTAGGGATAGAATTTATTGAAGTGGTAAGGCGTGTTCTTCGGCTTGAACCGGTGTAGCCTAATTTTGCCAGGAATGCAACCTCTAAGGCGTTGCCTGATTGTTGTCTAATTATGAACATTCTGTGGCATTGGAAACGATCTAGGTCCCTCAGCTCCACAGCCCTCGTCTTTTTTGTCGATCTTCTACAGTTTTCTTTTCTTGTTATCTGCTTGTTCGTTCACACTTTTTAATTACTTCTCTTGATACATGCATTATTCTTGCCCTTCTCTTGCTATGCATTATTCTAATTGCTTCTTGCTATGTGCATATCCTTAGTTCTTCTCTTCTTATTAGCATTACTCTAGTTCTTTTCTTGTTCTTTATTCTAATTACACCTCTTGTTGGCTTTATTCTAGTTGCTTCTGTTTCCATGCATTATTTTAATTACTTTTCTCGTTATATGCATTACTCTAACTGCTTCTGTTTCTATGCATTATTCTTATTACTTTCCTCGTTATATGCATTATTCTAATTATTTACTTTTTGTTATGCATTATTCTAATTATTTACTTTTTGCTATGCATTATTCTAATTTCCCTTCTTGTTATGTGCAATATCCTTTCTGTTATGTGCATTATTCCAATTAGCTTTCTTGTTCTGTGCGTTATTCTAACTTCTCCTTAGTTCTGTGCATTATTCTAATTACTTTTCTTGGATCAGCACCTTTGGGAAGTACCGATGATAGCCTGACTCGATCTTAACTCGATAATTGTCCAGAACAAAGTCCTTGTCCACAATAATCTTCTTCAACCCTATTAAGTCAACCGAGTTCCAGATGCATGTCTCTATCAAGCTCTCAAACCATTTTGCCATGTTTGATTCGGTATCATGGCTGATCACTTTCAAAAGACCCATGTAAATCTGTTTAGCCTGGCCTAATTTGTTCGACATCAAGGAAATAATTTGGTTAATGTTCGTGATTTTTTGTTCATCTGTAGTCTTGCTTATGAAATGGGTCAGAATCGAATTAACATATTGCTCGTACGTCGGTAACGCCGGCACCCCTACTGACGACCACGGTTTCATTCTTATGTAGTAGAGCGATTCCCCGCTAACAAATTCAAATTTCTTATTACTGACGTTAAGAATGTTGAGAGAATCAAGGAGCACAAATTTCAACCGAAGGCATTCGGTTAATAAGTTTAATGCATTGAAATTAGGAACCAAGAATTCGTTGTTATATTGGTTGATGTTTAGCAAGTCAGGTAAAATCAAATCAACACTATCAGCTTGTATTTGTTTCAATGCTTGTTTCTTAGGACCAGCTTTTAACTTCTTCAATTTCTTCGGTATCACATTGGTTATGTAGTGAATCTTCAGAAGATTTATCTTGTTAACCCGGGTAGTGAAATGTTGAGCAACTAGTTGACTCAAGTAGGAAATGTACCAATACATTTGACCAAGTTCGAAGTCACGATATAAGTCTAGCTCAATACCACTTAATGCCACTTCAATCATGATGATTAATTTGAAATAATACACAAATGATGTTATTGACAAGGACATCTCGTCTTCATCTTCACTGATGACTCCATCTCCATCAATTCCATTATACATTCTGTCGCCGATTTTATGGGCGTTCCATAATTCAAGCTCCAATGATTCCAGTGACACTTGTAAAGTGTCCCATAATAGTATGGCTTTGGAATTTAGTTGTCTCTGTCGGCTTCTATTATTAGCAAAGGTGGTGATATAATTATATATCCCACCTTCAATATCCCCAATTAATTGATTTAATCGATCATTTACGTCTGCTTTAATGATATTAGCCTGGAGCTCGTTACCTTGTATCCCATTCCACGTGTCAGTGTTCAAGATATTGGAACCTAAACAAGAAACTTGGTTCAAATACCTCATGGTTAGGTTGTCTAATGATACTTTGCCATTACCTGCTATTGACTTATCATCACGAATCAAAAATAACTGGAAGATTCCACGAGCCAATGGATTGTATTTGTCATCGATCTGATAGGAGATGTCATACTTCAAAAAATTATCAAATTGGGTTAATGTTCGTACCCCAAGCAACTTTTCATAGAAGACATTAATGTCCTGTAGCATTTTTATCAATTTTTCGTAACTCTCTTGGGAAGTAAGAGAATAGAGATCTGTTGGAATACTACGATTATTGAAGTCCACCTGAATAAACTGAGATATTGCTCCTTTTGGCACTTCCAAATCGGTGACTTGAGGAGCAATTTCCTTCACGAGTCCGATCGCTCTTGTGATGAATTCAACTGGTTGACCTTTATTGTTCGATTCAAATACCGGAACTGGTATTGATATCAATTGTGGAAGTTCAAGTAAACACTTCATCAAGTTCATAAGCTTGACTATCAAATCCATCTTCTCTTTGTCTTGTTTAATTAGCCAACTTAATGCATAATCAATTTCAATGAAAACCTCTTCGAAACTGACATTGGTCAAAAAATCCAACTCCATGTTTCTAGTTGTAAGGTCTTCCTCTTCATAAAGAACCGTTTGAGCGGTGGTAGTCGAAAATCCCACGAGCTTGCAAATACCCATGACAAAGCTTCTTAATACAAAATTCACCAATTTGTATTCGAATTCACCTGAATCGGAGGCATTAGAGTTGTATCTTGCATTTTTAAAATCCACCTTACCCAAATGTCCACCATTTTGGCTATAGTTTTCCAAGAAAGTTTGCACGTAACGACAACTCAAAACAGTAACTGGTAAGGACGAACTACTTAGCCAACTGATATACAACAGAACGAGTTTGTTCATTATTCCTGTTACTTGGTCAATGGATTGAGGTGCTGACGTATCAAAGGTTAGGTCTTCTTCTGTCAAAGGTATTAAGCCGGAGTCTAATCGTTTGTTACTCACCTCTACTGCCCTAGTACCTTCCAAGAGGTTGAAGTATTGGGATTTGACCACCTCATGATTCTTGAAATTCTGCAATGACACGAAAAGATCATCAGTTATATCAACTAAGTCATCTACATATGTTAGTAGTTGTTTGGACGTGGCAAATCATTTGCTACTTACCTTTGGTTGAGCCATTCATCTCGGGTCTTGAAGGAAAGAGCGGTGCAAAGCTTTGCAGTTTGTCCGAAAAAAAAAGTCGAGTGAAAAAATCATCCCGATCCAGATAATGAGCTGCTAAAAAGCACCAATTTGCGATTATACCCTACCATAGAAGGCTACAAAACATTTTACACTAGATGCTTAAGATTTGAATGCTTCTTATCCACTTTGACCGTAATGGAGGTTTTTGATCCATAGGCAAAGGACTGGTGTAATGATTGCAAAAAGATGCGGGAACAAATAAGAAGCGAGAACAAATGGTGAATTGGTTCTCATGCTGGCATGAAGCATAATAATTATCTTATATTAGAGTAGTTTCATCCAAAGCTAACTATGGAGAACATTGTAAATCATTTCAAGGAGGGCAATTATTTTTCAATTTTTTGTATGATTTTTGGATTATTTGCGAAATTCCAGAAGAATTTGAACTAAATTGAAGATATTTTAAAACAGTTTCGAGAATTATAGAATAATTTAAAAAACTTCACTTTTCGAAAAAAAGCCACAAAAAAGATACCTTTACTATAATTCGTAAATCAGAGGTATTCAAGTAGCTGCTCTTCATCTACTTGGTTAAAATATATTTGAGTTAAACCATCCTTCACTTGGTATCATTCACCTTCTTTTTTGGAATGATCTCTTTTGATATATGCTATATTTATATCCTAATTAATATAGAGGTCACCCTTTAACAGTAAAACACTTTCTTTGAATATGCGATTCCGGCAGTAGAATATGGAGATAACCAATAATACCATACAATGTAATTTTTTTTTAACAAATGAATTTTCATATGTTATGCATATATAGACATACACTCTGAGATTCTAGCAAATACTATGAGAGACGATGAAGTAGATCGTTGGTTGGGATAAGTGAAAAAACATTTGGAAGGTGTACGGATTTATATATAAACATCGCATCGGACGATTATAATTTCTGCATACAACAAGCAAATGGGCGGTTGGTGTAGTGGTTAACATTTCTGCCTTCCAAGCAGGAGACATGGGTTCGATTCCCGTACCGCTCAATAAAATTCTTACTTGCTAAGCTTATCTTTTTTGTTTCTTGACTATTTGTTTTAACGCTTCTACATCTCTTCGGCATTTGCTCTCCCCCTTACCTAGGGCCCTAACGTATGGATCGTACAATGGTTTGTTTAATTAGATTAGTAAAACACCCGTGCACCACACATGCGTGATGTTTGTTTATTTTTCGTTAGCAGCGATTAGATCGGAGCTTCAACCCTTTATCCCCACTTTTCTCCTATTTCTAAACATGACGAGATCCAGACAAGTGCTGTCCTCGATGAGGGAGATAGAAGATCTCTCTGGTATTAAGGAAGCCATGATCCAAGTGTTCCAGGATGCTCAGATGAATCTCTCTAGTCATAAGAAATTGGTGATTGTGATGCGAAACATTCACCTTCGATCACTTGAACTAAATCTCCAAGGTGCTTATAACTTATACTTTTCCAAATTGATCAACATGGTTCTCAAATTGAAAAAAGGTGAGAAGTCTGCTGATAGAATTGCTAAATTTTGCTCAGTTTTCGTATCTACCATACTCAGGGAAGAGAAGGCACAGAGAGAGAAAGATGGTGAAAATGATGAAGATGAGGAAGAAAACAGTCCTGGCTCAGAATTTGTAGAGTTTTTCATTCGTCATTTATTACGAGGTACCGAATCAAAAGATAAAAATGTTCGTTATCGCGTAGTACAATTATTGGCATACCTTGTGAATTACATTACAGAACTTGATGAAGAGTTGTTTCAAGCATTACATTTTTCCTTAAGAAGGAGGCTTTATGATAAGGAAGCAAACGTGAGAATTCAAGCCATTGTTGCTATATCAAGATTTCAATTCTTCGAATTAGATGAAAATACCGATCAGCTCAATTCTGCGACGAAAAGTCTATTGCAGGCATTGGAAAATGATGATAGCGCAGAAGTAAGACGTGCTGCATTGCTCAATTTGGTAAAGGATGGGAATACTTTACCTTATCTTTTGGATAGAGCCCGTGACAACAATGCTATTAATAGAAGGTTGGTGTATTCAAGAATACTAAAAGAAATCAAAGATTATCGTGAAATTGATATTGACTTGAGAGAACAACTACTTAACTGGGGACTTAATGATCGTGATGAAAGTGTCAAACATGCAGTAGTGAATATGATTACCCACAATTGGTCAGAGGTAATTAATGATGATTTATTGGAATTGATTGAAAGTTTAAAAGTCATTGATAGTGACATTGCCGAGGATGTGATGGCCAGCTATTTCGAAGCTAGAAATGATAAAGTGTCCAGTATTAAAATTGCCGAAAGCGATTGGAAGGAACTATCCATAGAGAAGGTCTTCCTTATTAGAACGTTTTTTCAGTATTGTAAAAAACATCAATTATATGAATTAATTGATAATAATTTCCCTGAGTTAAGTGAATTGGCAAAAAATTTGGAGAAATATTTAAAATTGAGAACCAGCTTCATTGAACCTCAGCAAGAATTAATAAACTCTTACCAGGCCAGATCAACCAAGCTAGAGAAATTAAATGAATTGATAAAGAAAGATAACTCACAAATTCTCGATTTATCAAAAAAAATTGCCGAAGAAGAATATAATGTGGCTCATTTTGTACGATTAAGGAATGAAATTGATTCAAAAATTCTCGATGTTAGACGACATAGTCAGACTTTGACCAAGAAACTCAAATCCTCGCGTTCTTCAGAACTATCAGAAGAGATTTTAAAATGTAAAAATGATATCGAACAGTTAGAGACCAGTTCTCTGCAATACTCCAAGGCAATAAGTAGATATGAAACCTTACTTGAAAAGCACCAGCAAAAGCTTGAAGAAGTTGAAAAAGTGATTCCTCATCATATAAAAGAAAGAAAGAAATATATTGAGTCTACTCGTGAAATTGAAGAAGAATATCAACCTTTCAATGAGTCATTAAGAGAATTAGAGTTTGTAATAGAACAGTTAATGATTATTATTAAGGAGTATGACTTTGATGATGTTGTTGGTAATAGAAGAATGCTACCTATAATAAGAAATTACCTTACTTATGGAGAATTACCTCAGGATTTAATCAAAGTTGCAACCAATATTCTTCGGAAAACCTCTGCCAATGAAAATGATTTTTCAAGTTTATGTGTTGAAGTTATTACTGACATTAGAGATGCTGGACTGGAGGAAAACGATGAAACGTTTTTATCCGCAGTATCAATGTTCAGGAATACGGAAGAGGAAGATGAAGAAGAGGAGCATGTAGGGCAAGAGGGTAAGAATATTTTGAATGAAGTTGATGAGCAAAGTAGTGTGGAAGATGATGCGACAAAGAGTAATGAAGTTGAGAAAGAAAAAGAAAAGGACCAAGAAAAAGAAGAAAACGATGACGATTCCCAACCAATTAAAAAAAGAAAATTAGCACCTAAGCAAGCTCCAGACGAAGTCTTAAACCAATGTTTAATGATTCTTCAGAATTATCTTGAATTGATAGAACATACGTTGTCCAACATGCACCAAATTGAATCATTGGTTGAAACATTAGTTTATCCGGCCATTTATAATCAAACAAGTTCTATTAAACTACTCGGATATCGTTGTCTTGGATTGTATTCATTAATTGATAGACAAACTGCAAAATCCAATTTGAAATTCTTTGGTATGTCAGCATCAAAAGCCAGTCAAGAAGATTTGAAGATTTTGTCAATAAGAATTGTGTTCGATATATTGTCTACTCATGGAATCTCGATATTAGATGATGAAAATGATCAAGATTCTGTTGATTCATTATCTTTGGCGAGACTCTTTTATTCTTTATTGAAAAAACATGAAATGCCTTCGTTACAAGCCTCTGTGGCTGAGGGATTATGCAAATTATTTTTGGCTGATTTGCTTACTGATTTTGGAAAAGGACAGGTTTCTAATGAAGAGGATGAGAGCTCAGATTCCTCTAATGAGAATAAACAGGAAACACAATTACTTGAGGCATTAGTATTATCATATTTCCATCCCTTGAATCATAGTAACCATGAATTAAAACAAACCCTAGCATTCTGTTTACCAGTGTATGCATTTAGTCATCCAAATCATCAAGCCAAATTGGTTGAGATTAGCGGAGATTGTCTTTATAGAATCTTCCGAAATGATGGAATTGAAGCATTACAAACTCCAACCAAGGTGATAAACCAATTGATAAATTGGTGTGATCCTAATAATGTCGTGAATCAAGATGAAAGCAGTATAAAGAAATCACCATCACACTTTTTGCAAGCGATCAAGTTCTTACAGGTATTAGAGCAGGATTCACCTAAGGAAGTGAAGAAATCAATACTCACTAATTTGAGTAAGTTGTTCATTAGAGAAGAGTTAGGATCGGTAGTATTAGAGGGGTTAAACACTGCTATTCAGGACACTAAGAATTTGGTGTCGCAGAGACAAGACGATCCCAATCTTATTCTTGATGTTGTATCCGAGAGGAATTTGGAGAAATTTCATCAATCGGTGAAAAGTTTGATCGTAAAAGCACAAGAAATAGAGTCTATAAAGAAAGATTTGGAAAAAATCGAGGAACAAGAAAAGGAGGAAGAAACCATAACTAACAAGGAAACAGAAGTATCTGAAGTTAAAGACGAGAGTTCACCAACACCACCTGCAACACCTCCACACGCACAAGATTTGGATGAAATCGATCAAATGTTAGAAGAGGAGGATAAGGTAGATTATGAAATAGATCTTGGTGAGAAAGACGAAGAGGAAGAAGTTGGTCCGAGAGACATAAAAGATGAGGAGAACGATGAAAGCGAAGTCAGCGAAGAAGAATAAATCATGCTACATGAAACATTTCTGTCACAAAATAAGTGATTGACAGCTTCAAGTTTAATTTTATCCGCAGCTGAGATTTTTCATTATACGAAATACACATAGATTTTATACGACCAACACACAAAAGAAAGTAAACGAGCTAAACGACAAACTTTAAAAAAATCGATAGCGCGTTTTTATTTTTTTCACTCGTATCGAGGTGAAAATATCTATAAAACCTTAAGAACTGATCAAATTTCTACTCGAAAAGCTGTCTTTTTTTTATTCAACTACACGGGACAATAAAACACTTTCGTTAATACCTTCAACTGTTGTATACTTTTGTTATAGTTCTTATTTAATTCATTTTCGATAGTCATTATGTCTTCTGCATCATCAATTAATACCACCAATCTCAAATTGGCCCAAAAAGACCACGAAAGGGATTCCAAGTTTGCTAAAGCCTTACACGGAGAATCCTATAAGAAAACCGGTCTTGCTGCTTTGCTTAACAAGTCCAAAGATGCTAGTGATGTTGCCAACAATGGTTACTTCAAGCATTGGGATGGTGGAGTTGCTAAGGAAGATGAAGACAAGAGATTAGATGATTATTCTCAGTTGACTGCTCATTATTACAACTTAGTTACTGATTTTTACGAATACGGTTGGGGTTCATCATTTCATTTCTCCAGATATTATAAAGGTGAAGCTTTTAGACAAGCTACTGCTAGACACGAGCATTTCTTAGCTCATAAAATGCAAATCAACGAAAACATGAAAGTTTTGGACGTTGGATGTGGTGTTGGTGGTCCAGGTAGAGAAATCTGCAGATTCACTGACTGTTCTATTGTGGGCTTAAATAACAATGATTATCAAATTGAAAGAGCCAATCACTACGCCAAAAAATATAAGTTGGATGATAAATTATCATATGTTAAAGGTGATTTCATGCAAATGGACTTTGAACCAGAGTCATTTGATGCTGTTTATGCCATTGAAGCCACTGTCCATGCTCCAGTATTAGAAGGTGTTTACTCCGAAATTTACAAAGTTTTAAAACCAGGTGGTGTTTTCGGTGTTTATGAATGGGTCATGACTGATGCCTACGATGAAACCAACGAAGAACACCGTAAGATCGCTTATGGTATTGAAGTTGGTGATGGTATTCCAAAGATGTACGAAAGATCAGTGGCCGAACAAGCTTTGAAGAATGTTGGTTTTAAGATCGAATACGAAGCTGATTTAGCTGATAAAAACGATGATATTCCATGGTTCTATCCATTAGCAGGTGAATGGAAATACGTGCAAACTTTAGGTGACTGCTTCACTATTTTCAGAACTTCCTCTCTTGGTAGAAAAATCACCACTGAATTTGTTGGTCTCTTAGAAAAAGTTGGTTTAGCACCAAAGGGTTCTAAACAAGTCACTCATGCTTTGGAAGACGCTGCTGTCAACTTGGTTGCTGGTGGTAGACAAAAATTATTCACTCCAATGATGTTGTACGTCTGCAGAAAACCAGAAAACGTCGTTGACCTTTAATGAAGTTAATCATCCGGATGTACAATTGTAGATCAATAAAAAAAACATGTCTGTACTTTGCCTCAAGACAAATGGGGCTCTGTAGTCTGCCCCTCCTAACTCGGGAGTTCGTTTATAACTTGACACTCATTAGACACCTTCTGTAATATATCACTAGTCAACTAATTCAGTTCGGTGACACACCACCGTAGTCCATCTATGAAACAATACAATTCTACATTGTAATTATGTTATTCCGAGATGCTGGTTTGAACCCTGTGGTGTACCGGCTTTTCTGCCCATGCCCAACGTGCTAAGCCTGCAGCAAGATTTGAAATTTCAGAGAGCAATCTACATGACCGCAGACATTGTTTAAGCTTTTCGATTATCGAAGTCCAAAATAGAATTCTATACTTCCGAAGCCTCCAAACGTCAATTGACTTAAAAGCGGTGTCAATTGAATAGCAGCAAGTGTACTATTTAGGTTATAATATATCCAAACCCCAGGTCCTTAAGTTTTTTTGCACCTAATTCCACCTTATCCGATGCCACTTAATCCTAATCTTGAAGGGTACTACGTTACCCGTGCCTTTTGGTTATACTACTTCAATCCAAGAAAGGGAACGTTCATTGCCCCTAAGAAATGCTCTGGGTGCTATAACGAAGATAAGTTCGTTGTGTGGGCCGTGTCGGTTGCGGCCCAGGCGGTGGTTGATGGAGCCAGACTCTACAAGGAATTGTATCCCTTAATTGACCCAGCAATTGCAACCTTCCAAAGATATAAGAACAATCACTTGAAGGGATACTCTGCGGCAGAAAACAACGGTAATGATAAAGACATCTACTACGATGATGACGCCCAAGTTTGCAGTGCTATTCTCACTGCCTACGAAGTGACTGGTGATAAGAAGTATCTTGACCAAGGTCGTGAATTGGTGAGATTCTTAATGGGTGGATGGAACGATAATCCAAACGCTAGAAACAAGGGAGGAGTCAAATGGCATATTTCCAATGCTTATTTGAACGCTTGTACCACAGGAGAAGTTGCTAAAGCTTGCTTGCAAATTTCCAAGTTTATTCCTGATGAAGCTAAGGTCTATATCGATTTTGCTGCTAAGTGTATTGATTGGCAACTTGCAGTCTTGCAAGACAAGGGTGATAAATTGATTATGGATGGTATCCAAGATGTCGCTGAAGGTCCAAACGACACCAAGTGGACTTATAACTTGGGGGTCACCTTATCAGCATCGGCCCATTTATACCATGTTACCAAAGACGAAAAATGGAAAAAAATTGCTGAAGAATTGGCCAACGCCGGTATTGATAGAAATGCGTTCTTCTACGATCGTGATTATGACAATGATCACAGATACTGGAGGGATCCTTCTTACTTCGTGCAATTGATCATCGAAGGTTACGCCGACTATCTTTTGTATGTGGGCAATGAAGTCCCTGAAGACTTAAAAAAGCGAATTGAGGAAGAAGTTAGAAGACACTTGATTATGTTCTACGAATTTATGAAAGATCCCGAAGATGGAATGTACATTCAAAGTTTC
Organism: Isabelozyma heimii; assembly: GCA_030555995.1. Lineage (NCBI taxonomy): Eukaryota > Fungi > Ascomycota > Pichiomycetes > Serinales > Metschnikowiaceae > Isabelozyma > Isabelozyma heimii. Next base: position 58,964 of record JANIVW010000008.1, read on the forward strand.
GAACCTCACTTGACCTACAAACAGATTTATGATACTAAATACAAGAAAGAATTTGGTGAAAGGAAAGGCTGGGGTGTGAAGAGTGATGATAAAGATGGTGATAGTGAGATTCCATTGAAATGCTTGATGGGAGGAGCTTCTGCAGCCAGAGTTTTCTTCCAAGGTGCCCGAATTGTTCCAAACATTGAGTATTAGGCTTAATTTTGTACTGTACTAATAATTGTTGTATTATTTCTTTTGTTTGTTTTATCCTTTAGTTCCGAGTGCTGTTTCCCTTTTTGTTTAAAAGTTTATATTCAATAAATGCTCTCTATATATACAGTGTAATTTAGATTCTGATTCTAGGCAAATCGAATGCAGCAGTAGCTGGCACTGCATATGCTGGTCTTTCGATAACGACAATTTCATGATCGCCAAAGCCATCCACCTTTAAAATCGGTCTGTATTTGGTAGTGATCCAAAATGGTTTCTTTGACTTCTCCCTGTAAGTGTTATTATTATTAAACTTTCTTGATCTCTCGAATTCGCTTTTTTGAAGGTCAGTTTCTAATTCATTCTGTTCTTCAAGATTGTCATCATTTTCGTCGATTTCCTCTTGGTTATTGGTTTGAATACTTAAGCCGTCTCTATTTCTTTTCTTGGTTATATTAGCCTTATGATCAGGAATATTCAATGCAAGATCGAAAAAAGCCAACCAGGTAGAACCATATAACCAAACCCTCTTTTCATCATCAATGAATATTCCTTGAGCTTTTCCGTCTAAAGCTGAATACTGTTTAGGTAAAAATTCACTGTTTCTTTGGGACCATGGTGTCAATAAACTGGTGGTTTTCTGTTTGCTGTTGTTGCTCTTCTTGGTAACATATTCGTACAATTTATTTTCTTCATTTATCACCAATAACGAAGCGTTGAGATTAAATTTAATCACCTGAGGAGCGGCCAGTAATCTCGTTAATACATAGGGGTCCAAATTAGTCGATAACAATGGAGCAATTTCAACTGAACCATTAAACCGGGAAACGCCTATTATTTGAGCATCATCCGAAATAACCAAATCTTTTATAGAGTGTGAGTAACTTAATGGATAAGTGGCATTGGTGTTGTTTGACTGCGAGTCCAAAAGTTCAATCTCTCCCTCCATAGTGACTTTGGAAGATTCTCCATCGATGCTGTATTTATATAGTTCATCATCTGGTGTTAAAAGTAGTAAATTGTTTTCAGAGTAAAATTGTACCTTTTTAGCTCCTTCAACTGAGTTATCAAACTGATCATCTCTGATTTTTGATATTAACAACTTATTTTTGGATTCGGTTAAAGTAAACAATTTGACGGAAGTCAACCGAGAAACTGCTAACAACGAAGCATCGTCGTTGATGGTAACACTAGTTATGTTCTCATCATCGGCCAATGTTAATTTGGCAACCAACTTATGACTATCACCTGCTTTAACTCTCCATATTTTTACCGTTTGATCCTGCCACATTACAAGCAACTTCAACAATGGATGAACAAACACATTGGAATGTTGTTCACCAATGGCTAATTTTTTATATTTACCATCCTGGAAGTCGGTAATAGATTGTATGACTATGGATCTTTCCACACCTCCGCTGACGATGAAGTTGTGGTGTTTGCTTTCAAAAGTAGCCAATGATCTGATATCGTTCGAATGCAAAAGTCTGTTAAAACTATGAATCCACTTGGATACTTTGTTCTTGTTGCTGGTGATTAAATCAAATTGGTGAATTTTTCTATCCACCCCGGCCGTAAAAATTTTTTCTTCTTTAAAATCCTTTGTTAAACACAAAACATCAGCTTCATGAACTTTATAGGTTTGTAGTAACGAGAAATTGTCTAAGTCCCAAAATTTGATGGATCCAGTAGAGTCTCCACTGACTATTTGGCGTTTATTGTTCAATACCATAACTGACCACACCAAAGTACCTTCAGTTTTGGACTTATCCACTCTCATCGTATTGAGTAGTCTTCCCTTAGTTTCTAAGTCCGTCGACCACACTCTCACACGAGCGTCGGAGCAACCACCAATCAACATACTGGATTCAAACCATTTCAAGCTCAAAACTCTCAGGGTTTGTCTTTGGCAAATTAATTCGTGCTCAAGAGATCCAAATCCTCCAGAGATATCCACTATAACCACCGACCCGTCGTCACAACCAACTGCCAATTTGTCACCTTTATTATTAATATCAATAGACCAAATCACTCCTGCATTACAATCATAGTTAGTCTTTGGTTTTCTGGTGACCAAATCCCATTCAGTAATGTAAGTGGAACCACCTATGGAGAATAGCCTAGGAGACTCAGATTCAGAGTTGGACCAAACCAAACCTTCAATGGAACGACCTCGGGAACCAGATAATGTGAGTTCATGCGACCAATTAAATCTTGGGTTCCATATTTCAATATCTCCATTACTTCTACCTACGGCCAACCTCAACTTGTTCACCTTCAGAACGCTTAATGCCTCGGGCGAGGAAGGTAATGAGAATGCTAGGGAGGTGATGGTGTGAGGTGTATAATCCACGAAGTTACAACGATGAAGGTCCATGCTGTTTATGCAATGATGAATGAATGAATGAATGCAGAAGCTTTGATACGATAAGCTCTTGTTTTGAGATTTTTTTGAGATAGAATTTCTCTTTAATTGGTCTGAACAAGTTTTAGAATCAGTTCAGGAACTGGAATAAGTATTTCGAGCTATCTATCAACGATCTGAGCCAAAATCAGGTCTTTTTTCACTTTGAAGGTCAACTTGCAGATGCTCATCTCGAAATTTTTCGACCATTTTTTTGGTGTGCGGGTGCAAAATGCATGGAGACAAGAGAGAGAAGGAAGTGGAAATGGACTACAATGGAGAAACGTATGGCATTTCATTAGAAATCGATCAGATCAGATAGGACTCACATTGTGATTGAGAACACTAAGATGTAAAAAAAAAATTCAAAAAGCATTGATAAGGTATATATAAGAACATGCCTGTTCACCATCGAAAACTTCATAAGAGATGTGAGCTCTTCCTAAATTTTTTCTAAATCAGTTTGATTACAATGTAGGCTATGTAACACTGCTCAAACAGGGCTACAATCCGAGCAGTAATGAGCACGGCTTACTTGCACTGGTTTGATTTTTCTGAAGAATAACTCCATGCGAAACTATTGAAGCTACCATTCGTTTTAGAAAGAATTCCATTATTTCATATACATAAAATATTGAACGCATAACTAGCCACACCGTTTAACTTCTACACCCATTACTTCTTCTAGTAAGACATAAATTCAAGCTCTAACAAATTGGTTTCATCAGCACTCATAGAGTATATTTTATCCCTAGCGCCAATTGAAAGTCTACCGTTTAGATTCCCAATATCATCTCCAGTATGTTACACGAATCCAACAAAACTATTGACAAAGCTTAAAAGTCTAATGAACCATTTGTTTTCGTCAGTATTCAAAATCATATTGATGATCAACTCTTTCTTCTTCTTATTGTTCGTCATTGGTTGAGTAACCAAAGTTCTTTCCACAATCACATTCTTCTTGAAACACCATACAATGAACAAAATAGCAAGTAAAGTAACTAGGAAGTTCTTCACAATTTTTATAGCATTGACTCCTAAAACCTTTAAGATGTTGATAATTTTCTTCTTTAATCTTATAGACGGATCAATCTCTGAGTCTGAGTCTTCTGAGTCGCTGGTTAGGTTGTTATACCGAGACTGCTTGAATGGATTGGTGCTACGTTTTGGCTTAGAAGGGGAAGGCGTTTTTGTCTTTAAGAATTCCTTAGAGAGCTTATTGATGATGACGTTAATTTCTCCTTGCCAGGATTTTAAATCTTCAATTGTAGACTCATTGATTGCATTGGAGTTATTTGGTGGTAAAGAATGGGCATTTTTTGTTCCAGCTGCAGGTAATGAGTAAAGGCTGGCACTTTCTTTTGCCGGATCTTGTTGTCTTTGTTGATTGACAAATTCGTTGATGGACAACATTGTGCTTCTTCTGGAATGAGAGTAGATTTTATGTAAATTGTTACGATATTGTTGGTTTGGAACGACAGAACCAGAATAGTTGCTAGCTAAGGGTAATGGAGTAGTAGTGGAAAACCGATCCGATTGACCTGCTTGCAGGAACAGTGGAGACCGAGAAGGTAAGGGGTATGGATTACGATAACCATCATCATCATTATCATCTTCATGGTCTGAGAATTGCAAGTCTTTGATTTGATCCCATAAATATTCTAGTTCACTTAGCAATTCCCTCGCTTCAAGTGTTCCACTCGCGTAGATTCTCATAGTATCTATGAGATACGATATATAACGCCTCTTTGCTTCGGTTTTAGTAAGCCCTTCTTCCCGTTTCCAAGCATCCCATTTCTTCTTTGCTCCTTCGTCCTCCATGGAAAACCCCACCGGACGGCTCATAATTCCTTCAACATTACCCTCAGTGGCTTGTTTGTAAAGCCCATACAATCGGATTCTGTTCTCTGCTGGTGGCCGTGGCAACGATCCATAGTTGGAACGTGATGATAATGCTTTAATCGTGGTGATTGCTTTAACAAATACACGGTCTAAATTGTTAGTGGAAATTCGCTAAAAAATGACACTAGAATTGAGCTATTACTTACCAATCGAGTCGGACATGCTTTAATATGCTCTTTCAATTGCCTGATCGTGTAAGGGTTGGTGTTCAACAACAGCGACGGATGTTGTTACGATTTGATTTGGCATGGTGGGGTGCAGAACCTGCACGTGAGATCAAAACACCGAGGTACGGGTGGAATAAGGGATGTACGGGTTGCATGCAGCAACATTTAAACATATGGGGCACCATGAGCTCGAGAACACCTCTGGTACCTTTCCACCAATTCCGCAAGGATCAGTACTGTGATAGAACCCATGGCGTGCAGCATCAGAGGGAGTAGGAGCTTAAAACTGTGGCGAAGACCAGATTGACTGCGCAGGTGTACAAGCATAAATGAGCTGCCTCCCAAAGCCTGGTATACTATTTGCCATAATAATGACTCTTGTTAATAGCGAGAACTCACTCGATACTGAATGGGTTTGCACTAATGCTATCAAAGCAGTCAGTGCCACTATTAATATTTTTCGACATCTTTTTAAACGGCAATGCACGGGTCTAAAGTTGGATTTACGGATCTACACTACGACATAGTTTGATGAAAGCTTAGGAAAAGGACCATCTCTGCCACTGAGTAGACATGACGGTGAGTAGTCAGCTTGAATTATTCTAGTTTGCACCAAAATAGGAACCAAATATGGCATTATCTATTAGATAAACTAAAATAATAATGATCTGGCACCAGAGTGTTGGCAAACAATCTACATAAAAAACCATTATCAAACTTGTCTGGAACTGATTCTGATAATATCAATTAAACCCTATTAAACGTAATTTGTACATAAAGAAGTATTGGATTAATGTTTAGTTTTCTGGAACATCAATTTCACCATCGTTGATGGCTTCAATGATGTCATGAGGGTTCTTGTAGTTAACACGACAACCAACAGATTGAGCAGTACCTAAGATTTCTTTAGTAACAGATGCTAAGTTTTTACCGAAAGATTTTTCTTTCATTTGTCTAGCAATTTCAAAGATTTCTTCTAATGCAATGTTACCAGAGTGCTTAACATTCTTTTCCTTCTTTCTGTCTCTTGGTGGTTCCTTCAAAGCGGTAATAACCAAAGAAGAAGCAGATGGAACAACAGAAGCAGTGGCTTGTCTGTTTTGAATTCTTAATTGCACAGTAACTTTAATACCTTTGAAATCTTTGGTGGCCTTAGCAATATCTTCACCAACCTTCTTTGGAGATAAACCTAATGGACCGATTTTTGGGGCTAAAGCGGATGAAGCACCAACTTCACCACCAACGGCTCTTAAGTAAAGGAATTTAACCTCACTAGGATCGAATTTTGGAGGCATCTTGCTATAATCTAATGATGTATGAGAAGAAGTGAAAAGAAAAAAAAATTGAAATCTTTTTTAGACGTCTCACTGTAACAAAAAAAAAAAAGTTGGAGATGGAAAATTTCCTCGCTTTGAGAAATGGAGGACAAAAACGAGGATTAGGGCTCCAACCCTTATATATAAAGATCACGTGGTTTCGCAGCCATATAAAACAGATAGTAATGAGCTAGCAAGTTGGCTGATAGCAGCCAGGGTGGAGAAATGGCCTCTGAGGTATGGGAAAAGTGGGCCCTTTGAACTTTTAGAGGAATACAGCATGCCAGAAGATAGAAACTCGAGCTACTCATACGCTCGAGTTTTAACATCGTAACATCGTATTACAGGAAGCAGAGTTGCAGCCATCTAACGCATTATATGCACAAGGTTGGTAAGTGTATTACAATTTGCTACTGGCTTACAGCTTGTCCCTATCACACGATTGACTATCGAAATAAAACCGTCAGGCATTCGTCTATTCATACGCATATCACATAGTAGACCATTCAGTGATGGCATAGTAGTATATCTAGGGGTTATCATGATGTAAATGCATTGGCATTTTCCATTATTCATACAGAAATCGTGTAGTCGCTACAAAGTACCACCGGGAATATCGTCTCCTATTCTGGAATTATTATACGACCCATCATCGAGCTCTGAGTCATTCATATTGGCCAACATTCGGAGCATAATTGCCGGATGTTTCCCAATTTCCTGTAATTCCTTAAATATAACCACTGGTCTTTCGTCCAACTTCAAAATTCGTTCTCTATCACCATAGCAGATGACCAAAACATACTTCGACCAGTCATGCTCAGGAATATGGTGCCTTTTCATTGCCTGGGTCAAGATCTTTTTACAGGAGTCCTCTGATGATGCACGCAACTGTTTGAGTGGTTCGTTTGACGAGTGATGTGAAGAATGGTGCTTATTCGGAGATGCTTCTGCGGTAGAAACAGTATGAGTTGATGACAGGGATCCTCTCAGATTGAGAGAAGGTTTATTCACAGATGGTGAGTTCTGAATGGTTGAGGCCGAGTTCAAGGTACTAGCGCCCGAATCATTTGTTGCAAAGCTAGATATACTGGTTATGTCGTCTTCCGTAGCTGGTGACGAAGTGGGTCGGCTCTCGACTAGTTTGGGTCTTGAACCAGATCTGTGGGGAGTTTTGTTCAACGTTAATTCTGGCTTCATATTGGAGTTGAGATCCGGTTTGAGGATTGACTGTTGGACCACTTTGCCGGTTCCCATAGATAACAAAGACCCTGAAGAGAATCTATGAGAGTACGTTGGACTTGGCAATGAGCTGTTTCTTATTTGAGATGTATTTGGACCATTTGAAACGCTATTGGAGCGGGAATGTTCATTTTTATATTCCTGTATGGCATCAAAGAAACTCACAGAATGCATGGATTGGGTAGGAGAGTTTACTGGATTGGTGACAGTAGCAGAGGTATGACCCGGGTCCAAAGTTGGAGTGGGCAAAGGCTTTGAATCGCGTAATAGTCTGATGACAGGTATCAAATCAGTTTTCAACTGTTTGAAATTCTCATTCAATTTCTTCATATCCATTTGATTGGGATTAGGTGATACTGGGGAGTTCTCCGATGAGAGTTGATGCTGCTGCTGCTGCTGTAGTTTTTTGAACATGTCTTTCATTAGGATAGTGGAAAGAGTTAGAGATTCTAGCGAGACATAGTTGGAGTTGATATTCAAGTTGCTGAGTTTGTACTCGGGATCGTTGATGGATGTGGGAGGATTATGAAGGTAATGGGCTGTTATGAGATCAGTAATGGATTTTTTGATCAAGAGACGGATGGCCAAGGGGCCAATCCCGATTTCTTTGAGGTGTTCGGTGGTGATGAATGGTAATAAGGAACCTTCGATATTATGATCTAAAAGCTTGGAGCTTAGATGGGATGACTCCTGCGGTAGCAATGAAGCTACGTAATTGGACACCTGAGCCGGATCCCATTTCAAGAACGATTCGTTTGGAATCAATGAAGTCATCTGAAATAGTCAAATGCAGCGAAAAAAAAAAGCAGGAACAATTTAGTGGGACGGCTATCTTTATATAGGTAAACAGGTTGAAGGCGGGGGACGAGAAAATTCGAAAAATAAACTGAGGTATGGTTTAAAAATATTTTATAGACCGCCTCGTAATTTTAAAATACGTGAGAAGCAATGAGAATGAAGAAGTGATGGAATTTAGGTAGGTGATGGCCAGAAAAGCGCTAGCAAGGGAGTTGCTAGGTGTTAGACAGAACGGAACTAGGAACGGAAGTGAGGAGGTAATGATTAGAAGGAGCTTATGGAGGAATCACAGTGTACGGATGCAAAAAGAGTGTACCTTTGACTACTGCTGGAGAAACGGAGATGGAACGAGAGATCATGAAGACTTCTAAAAATAGACGTCTAGGGGAACCAAGACAATGTTCCAGATGCACCTGTGACCGAATTGAGAGCTACGGTAGCAAATACGACGAATTAAACGAATGATATGGTCCAGATCGGGTATGGGAGATAACAGAAATTATGCTTCGATTCGAGCAGGACACTACATTATCGAGTGATACATTTCCACATCAGACACGCTCGTTCTGTCCGCATTGTTTCAGACAAAAAGTATTGCGCTGTTTCAGACAGAAATTGACATCCCAGGGTTGCGCAGGTACGGATCTTTTTCGGGAGTTTTGTGTTGCACTCCACAGCTAACGCGATAACGATAAAAACGGCTACAACTCTTCTCCTACTGACAGCAATGAATTATCCCGGTGTTCTTCACCAGTTTGTCGACACTCTTTCCGCGTTCGAATTCACCACCTCCACCACCTCAATTGAGAACGTAGTTGTCTTCGTGGGTGGTTTAGAGGATGGCTTGTTAACCGTGCCATACGTGCCTCAATTGGCTAAAAGCCTACCTTCGAACTGGGTGCTTATTCAGACTTTGATCTCTTCCTCGTACAGAGGATGGGGTACGGGTAGTCTCAAACGTGATACCAAGGAAATCGGTAAGTTGATTTCGTACCTCAGATCGGAGAAAGGTGGCAGTCGTAAGAAGATCATATTAATGGGCCACTCAACAGGGTGTCAAGATACCCTATACTATTTGACAAAGTACTTGCCCACTCATTCAGACCTGCTGGTGCAAATTGATGGAGGGATTCTTCAAGCCCCCGTCAGCGATCGTGAGGCCTTCTTAAGCCCTGATAAAGCCGAGCATATTGCAAATCTTTTACAGCAATCACAGGAATTGATCGAACAGGGTAAGGGTGAAACTCTCTTGCCGCAGGATGCTCGTAAATTGATGTGGAACACGCCTATATCTGCATACAGGTTTTGGTCGTTGCTTTCAGAGCGAGGTGACGATGATTACTTCTCGTCATACCTCAACGCTTCGGACCACTCAAAGTCATTTGGGGAAGTGAATAAACCGATTTTGATATTGTATGGGGGAAAGGATGAATTTGTTCCTGCCCTGGTGGACCGGGAAGAATTGGTGGCTTCGTGGAAGAGGTCTACGACCGAGAAGTACTGGAGTCCTTTAAGTAAGGTTTTAAAGGGTGCAAAGCATAATGTGGGACCAGGATCTGACGAAGGGGCAGTGGCGGATTTAATAAAGACAGTGAATGAATTTATAGAAGCAGTGGAAAAGTGATGAGGAACGAAGAGGGAACTTTCGTTCCTTTTGAGTGAATGGAATTTTATACAATAGTCAGTATTCGATAGAGTGTAATAGAAACGTGAAGGATATAGGCTGATTCATGCACCGGGTAAGAAGATTAATGTCAGAGAATATATGTGAATACCTGAAATGGCTACAGAAGAGCACCAAATCCAACAAATTCAATATCTGATCCCAAAGGAAATCTACAAAAGTGTATGAGGTTCAAATGCTTGATATACAATTTGTTAATAGTTTTCAATTATATAAAGCCTTCAGCCTAGGCTAATAGTCATGCTCAACTCGGTAGCCCTTTACCATTTTTATCAACCCATCGTAGTATTCCTTAGTGCTTATCTCATCCGTTTTGATGTTATTGTACCGAAAAGCAGAGTCCTCGAACGACAACTTCTTAAACAACGCACCAAAGAATCCTTCAGAGTCCTTCTTGGTATAACTCAGTTCAGGACTTAATCTAGAAACCAAAAACCTTGCTTGCGAGTGTCCCTTCTTGGTTAGAACATACCTAGGCTCTACCTGTCTCTTTTCGGGTTGTTGGGTTTTGATTAGTTGCATTATTGATTGGATTTTTTCATTACTACCGTAAATCAACTGCTCGTTGTGTGATGGGTGCAAAACTAGCTCATTGCTGTAGTAGTAGATGATTATATTGAAAATGGAGTCCATCACCAACACTTTATTCTCCGCTGAAGGAATCGTTAGCAATTGACTATCTAGCTGAACCGAATCGTACTTCTCGTTTTCGATGAGGAGAAGACGAGGCTCTATCATTGCGATGGAGCACTCGGTGTTAGCCTTCAAGAACCAGTAATGATAGTAGGCGGTTTCGTCAGGAGAACTGTTGAAGATGTTAACAAGCTGGGGGTTCCTTCGGAGATGGTACATCAACGAAGGGAGTCGTTCGAAGTTTTCGTTGATCTTGTAGTACGACATGATGTTCTCATAAGGATTGAAGCTACCCTCATTATCCCTGTCTACCGAGATCCCCCCGAAATAATGAAGCAAACGAATCAATGTGCTGTCTGCTTGCTTGACTACGGTTTTGAAGTCACCAAAGCCCAAAGTACTGTCGATTTTATTGATCAAGAGCCTAGCTAGCAAAATCATCCATGTCTTGTAATCGAAGCTGGCAAGCAACTCTCGTTCTTTCACGATTTTGCTCTTGGAGTTGACCAAGCGATAGCTGCCGTCAGTCATTCTTACCTGGTTATTGGACATTATGAACAATGACGTGGGCTTCATTACTGTGGTGACTCTCAAATTCCAGCTGGAACCATCCCAGTACTTCAACCGGAACTGGACGTAGATGTGTTTCACTCCAGTGAACGAGTGAAGTTTTGAAGATGAGGAAACAGTATCGATTTCAAAGTAGACAGCCAAAGTGTCTTCTCCGAGGCTGTTAAACCACCACTGGTTAGTGATGCTGGTCTTTTTCGTACTAGAATCGAATTCGGTGACAGAATCAGAGATCCGTTCATTCTGAAGCGACGAAAGTTTCGAATGCTGCTGGTAGTAGCTCGGTAACGGGCTTCCGTGGCCTAAGAGCTTTTGAACTTTGGCCCCTCGTGAAGTGAATACAGTCAACTTGCAATTGTACTTGGTCGAGGCTTTGGTGATGCTGCGGGCCAACGCATTCTTAAACTGGTACGAATGGAAAGACTCACACATGAACAGCTGCCCGCTGGATGACAGAATCATCGATTTCATCTCATACAATCCCACCTGGTCCAACGAACATGAATAGACGTCGAACGAAAAACGGGGGGCAAGCGGCACTGGTTCGGGTGTATTTACAGTATTTGAAGTAGCAGCATCTTCAATCAGACATCCGATGGATATTTGGCCCAAAACATCGTAGAATCTCGAGGAACTGATAAAGTTCGGAGCATCTAAGTTGACGATATCATTATGAGACCTTATCTTTGCTCCCGGACGAGGGTCTACGATACAGCCAGGGTTTAAGGTTCCAGGACCGTTCATGAAAACCAGAACCTTCCCGATGAAGCCCTTGAACGAGGCCCGTGAAAGAAGATATGCTGTAATGTAGTGGGCCAAGCCAGTAGCCCGGAGAGGCTTATACGACTGAGTAATTTTGCTGGCCAAGTTCTTGAGGTATGATAGAACCATGGGAGTATTCTGGGGCGAGAGCTGAGTGAAAACGCCATTTTTCACTAACGGACTTTCGTTCCAATCGTAGGGCACATTGGGGATGATTTTCATCGATTTGTTAATATAGGCTTTGAGCGATTCATCGTGGAAGACTGTTTCAAAGTTGTAGTTAGCTCCAAACACATTGTCGTAGGAAAACGAAGCACTAGAGTTATTGGCTATACTGTGAACCTTCACCTTCTCTTCGTAGGTTATCACCGACACCAATGAACCTTCTGGCAAGAGCTCGATGCTCTCCACTACTCTGGTGATCAATTTTTCAAACTGGGTGACATCGTCGATGTTCTGGTACGCATCGATCATGAAAACGTATGCTAACGGGGGTGGAGTTGCCAATCCGCTGGAGATGTCATTGGGTAACTCGTACACGATGGTGCTGGAGGATTGGCGGAATTCGACAGGAATTTCTTCGTCGGAGCTCGGGTTCTGGGGTGGAAGCTCATAGTCAGGAGGAAAGGGAGTTCTTGTTTCACAGAAAGGACACCACCACATTTTGTTGGCTCTGTCGATCTTGGCGTAGATGTTAATATAGTTGTCACACTCGGGGCAAACAAGCGGCTTACATTTGCTGTAGGGAATCGGGAGATATTTGGAGTCTCGGGTGTGCAATGGAGTATATAAACATCCGATCGGGGTCAGAAGCTGGGAAGCTTCAAGACGGGTGGAGGGAAGTACATTCCAGTTGAACCTGACTCCGTCGAGATCTTCTGTCATGGTATGAGAGTAGTTGTATGTAGACTTCGACTTCAACTGAATGAAAATTCGCTCGTTATCGGTGTACACCGATAAGAAAAATGATAAGGTGTGATTACGTCATCAGGATATGGTGCGATGACCGAAAATGGGGACGAATGAGTTGGATAGGAAGCGGTAAGGGGGTGAAGAGAGAGAGGTAAGAAGGAGTTAAGTAGTGGAAAAGTAGTGACAGATTAGTGGCAGAAAAGTGGAAGGTAACTTATTACAGAGAAATTACAGAAATAAGACAGAGGTGAGGGGTGACGAAGATGCGAGTGGAGTAGCTGTTAATGACGGAGGACAGGTACAGTATTCTGATTCGATAGAAAAAGAATAACAAATACAAAGGCAAAGAACCAGCAGGAAGGAAGTATCGTTAGCAAACGGAAGGAGGTGGCATTACATGTTACATACTGTCGTGATCGTCACCAATTGCACCATTCTGCTAATTGAACCATATCTGGCCCTATGTACACTAATAATTCTTCAACATTTCCACCAGTCTGCCACTGAAGTATTATACTGTTCACGTGCTGCAGCTTCAGCTTCACAGCCCATATCTATACATACAGTATAGCCAATCGAGTCATCGGTAAGGGAGCTACCCCACACTTACAAGTCCCAGCAATTGCCAAGTCCATTCCTCAATTAGTTGTCGTCATCAACCCGGTAATATTGCAATACCTTTTGATAGCCTTCAATTCTTCGACAATGGCTAATCATAATTCCGAGCCTATCACCGAGGTGTGGTGGCTACGATAGCCACAATTTGCAACAATGCGCACCAATTTTGCACCCACTATATAAGAGGCAGACAAGCTGCATACCAAATAAATCACTTCAGTAACAATCAGCAAACATCATGCCAGTTCGTTATACCCAAAATCCGTTCTCCCAGTTCGAGGACAAGAACGTCGTCGACAAAGAGGACGGTATCTACAAAGTATCAAAGCAATTCAGAGAAACCTCCAAGTACCCCGACTTCCTTCCTACCTGGGACATCAAGGAGGCCTATCCACCACTAAAGTTCTTTCCCCACCAGGATCCCGGATCTCGGGCCGATCCCTCGTACCCCAACTTGTTCCCCAAGGATGGTGACTTCACTAAGAGGATCATCACCCCCAAGCTAGGGGTGGAAATCGACGGGGTCCAGCTTTCTCAATTGACCGACGCTGGTAAAGACGAGTTGGCGTTGCTTGTGGCCAAAAATGGACTTGCAGTGTTTAGAAACCAGGATTGGGTAGATCATGGACCTCAATACGTGGCTGACTACGGTAGATACTTCGGCCCACTTCACATCCACCCCACGTCCGGAGCACCAAAGGGATTCCCCGAGCTTCATATCGTCTACCGTTCGCCCCGCTCCAATATTGACCCGTTCGAGAAACGGAACAACCTTGTGGCCTGGCATTCGGATGTGTCCTACGAGCTTCAGCCTCCAGGGGTTACTTTTTTCGGCTTTTTGGAAGCGGATAATGCCGGTGGAGACACCGTTTTCGCCGATGCAGTAGAAGCCTACAGAAGACTCTCGCCCGACTTCCAGAAGAGATTGGAAGGATTACATGTGTTACACACTTCGGCGTTCCAGGCCAAGTACTCAAGAAACCGGGGTGGTGCCGAAAGACGGGATCCGGTGGAAAACATCCATCCGTTGGTCAGAATTATACCTTCTACTGGCGAGAAGGCTCTCTACGTCAACCCACAATTCTGTAAGAAAATCGTTGAGTTGAAAGAGGAAGAATCGGAGTACTTATTGAACTTTTTGATCGAACATATTGCCAAAGCCCACGATTTACAAGCAAGAGCAAACTATGAACCAAAAACGGTGGTTGTCTGGGATAACCGTAGAGTTCTTCACAGTGCTGTTCCTGATTCGACTGGAACCCGTCATTGTGTCCGTGTTACCCCACAATTCGAGAGAGTGATTGACGATTTGAAGAATCTTAACAAGCCTGATGAGAACAACCATCTCAAAAGAGATGAAATTTAGGTGCCGGTAAGCAAGAGATAAAACTTGTATACATGTTCGTTTTATATACTACCTAACTACATTTACTCTTCAAATCCACATTCCCCTATCAACAAGCTTCTATGCCTTAAAATCTTTGAACTCGTAGGTGAGCAGGTGTGCTGCTCCGCTCACTAAAGCACAGTTGCCCATATCCAACTTGGGCTGGTCTCCCTCTGGGCTGATGTCAAAGTCAAAAATGTCCATCGGAATGGACAACGTCGTGCACGCATTGGGAACATCGACAATCCCGGCTATATGGCCCTCAATCGGTGCCGACGAGAGAAGCAAGTAAATCTGGTAGTCATTGTAGCCGAACCGACGCAAGTATTCAATTGCTCGGATGCACGATTGTCTGTATGCGGTAGTTGCACAGAGAAACTGCTGCTCGCCGTCTTCGTCTACCGAGAATCCTTCAAACGTCAAATACCTCGACGGACCGTACTGGTTTGGAACATCACCCGGAATAAATACCGGGGACTTAAGTCCCAACTTCTTGACTCCACCTTTAATCAACGACGTCTGAATCGTGATCACCCCAGCCATCTCAATGGCTCCACAGAACGAGATCTCTCCGTCTCCCTGAGAAAAATGGAGGTCTCCCAACGACAACTTGGCACCATCTACATGCACCAAGAGGTAGATTTTCGATCCCCGAGAGAGGTTCTTGATGTCACAATTCCCTCCGTTTTCAGGCCGTCCCGGAATCGTTCTTGCACCCTCGTGCATTATTTTTTCTGCTAACGTCCCGGTTGCAGATCCGCAATGGGCATTTACCGGTTCGGGCAATTGCGCTACTGCAGTGTCATGCTGGTGCTGGATCTTAGCCTTCAACTCGCCTTCTCTCCTATTCCATTCCTGTAGCACGGCTGCAGACGGAGCGGTACCAATGATTCCCGGGTGAATCAAACCGGTGAATTTAGTGTGAGGGAGATGCCTTGAAGTGGCATGGATCCCGTCAAAATCAAAGATGGCCTTGGCACATTCAGGGTAGAACTTATCCAAGAACCCTCCCCCGTTCTTCTTGTGGAAGATCCCACAGTAGCCCCATGGTTGTCGTTCCAATGGCTGCACGTCCTTGATTTCCACCACGAGACAATCACCCGGCTGGGCTCCTTCTACGTTGAATGGGCCCGATAGGTAGTGAATTCTTGTTAAGTCGACGTTTCTGAGGTCGTCAGCCGAGTCGTTATTCCCAATCTGATTCCCGGTCCAGTCCAAGCACTCGATTTTAACCGTTTCCCCGGGCTTTATGGTCTCGGTAAACGGGACATCAGGATGCCACCGATTGTGGGTCTGGGGCTGCTGGTCTCCTGGTTTGGTTAGATCAACCTTGGTCACGTATCTAATAGGCTCTGCTGGCATAATTTGTCGATGGATTGATTCGCCAAGCATCAACGTGGAAGAAATGCGGAAATATATATACTTGTCTTGTGTAAAAGCAGCCTTATCTATCATGCGAGATAAGGGGGTTTGCGAAGCTGCACGGCGACGGCTGAAAATGCAGGGCCGAGTATTTTTTGTTTTTATGCTGCAAAACGAAAAAGGAGATAAGAACCAGCGGGCCGGCAATGGATTTTGGATAGCAGCCATTATTCATATATCAATTAAGCATTCATGTATCAATTAAGGATTATTTGGATCGAACGCAAACAAGATAGGATAATTAAGGCATAGATATTACTGATTAAGCTGTTTGCATCACTAGGTACGGAGTGGTGGTTTTAAGTACACTTCGGCGTTATATTGCAATATTGGCCATTTACTAGTAGTATTAGAAGGCGTCTCAGTTGTGGGCTTCCCTTGACCTTAAACTTGAACAGCTTTATATCAGGTAAATGCACAAAAAAAAAAGTTAAGCCAGCTCCAAGTGCGGTTCTAATAAAGAACTAATTCTGTATCAAGACCAGAAGCTTTGGGTCAGGTTTAGGTGGCTAATTAGGAAATTTAGGAGTTAGATAATGCTGCTTATGCTGCTTAAAAATGATGAGTTAATGATCAGTTGGCATTGCTTTTCGATTGATGATGGAAAAGGGGGGGACAAGCGCTCTTCTTGACAACAAATCGAAAATAATTTATGATAGTGACAAGAATAAAAGAGTTCCAAGCCACAGCTTTGAGCCAGAGAAGTATAAGCTCACTTGATTTGCCATAAATGATGACTTCACTGGACACAAAGCTTCCCATCTCAATTGAACCTTTATTATCAAGATGTCAATGTATAGCAAGCAAAGAGGCTTTACGGAAATATACTGATCTTCTTTTGAGATATGTCAGCATACAATGCAATAATTAAAATTGGCATAACCACCTGGATACACGTGGACACAAGAATTGTTGTTTCAACCACCAATAATAAAGGCTACAAGTGTTCTGGAGAGCGTTCTTAAATATGGCTGATATGGAGAGATTTCACTTTAACTAGTTTTAAGCAAACAAGAAATAATAAAAGAACCTAAAAAATTCAAAGTAGAAGTTAAGATGAAACTCAAGTACCAGTGACTAAGCAATATTGAGAGCCAGAAGCATAGTCATCTGACAAGAAAGTTCCTACTAACAGCAACCGCAGCTGGTACACTCGATGTGATGTTATCCGAATTCAGAAGATTTCACCTCAATTCCCGGAATTATGATACCAAGCATTAGCTACAATATCCAAGACACTCAAGGATAGAAACAATTCTTTGAATTAACGAGTGAGAGGTTTTTAGTTCGTCTAGGTTAATTTCGGCATACTATAAGGTTGACTAACAGGTTCTTCACAAGATCACCCTAAAGTTTTTTTTTTTTTGGCCCGTTGGAAGAAAATTAATTACAAATCTGTTTCAGAGTATTTGCCTCCATTTATGCCAACTACAAAGTTGAAGTCTGAAGTAGTTTCACACAGGTTAGTACGACATCGGACGACATTTTTGCAGTCAAACTGGATGCAGGAAAAATTCCCATCCGTGCATCTCATCTCATCTTATATTTTTTTTCTGAAAAGTCTAAGAAGAAGCCACTAAAACCACCAGTTGACCATGGCACCAAGATACTCAGGACAAGCTAAAAGAAATAAGAGTCAGAATAAAACTAGAACAGTTGAGCCTGAGGTTTTCTCTGACTCGAAAGCCAGAAACTTACTTGCAAACCAACCAAAGCTAACACCCAAATCCAAAGTCAAAAAGTTATCCAAAGCTGATATTAAAAAGCAACAAGCCAAGATAAGGTTATACGGAGCCACCAGTGGTAAGGAGTATAGAGAGGATCAATTAGACATTCCAACATTGAATAAAGCCATCATACCGGGGGCCAAAGTTAAGAAAGGGAAGAAAGGGAAGAAGTTTGTAGAAGATAACGATTCCTTGACTATGAATAGATTAGTGAAATCAATTAATGACAAGTATGATCAAGTTAACGAAAGTAAGTTAGAAAAGTCCAGAAGACTAGAAGAGATCAGAGAGTTAAAGAGACAAGAAATCGAGAGAAAAGAACAGCAAAAAATTGATAAGTTAGAGAACAAAAAGAGTGAGTTAAGAAGTAAAGCTTCAGTTGCCAGAGCCGCTAGAAGAAAGAATTCTAAGGCAAAAAGACAAGAAGAAGCTGAGGATGCTGAGCCAAAGGACAAGAAGAGAAAGAGCGTTTCCTTTGCTTAAAGAAGAAAGCTGTCAAACCCAAAAACTGCATTAAGCCACATAATTTCTCTTCTACCATACTTTCTGCATTGTAAATTACACCATGATTTTATTTACATTTTTATAAATATATCTATATACAAGATTCATAAACGGATCATCGGCAGTGCTATAGGCTGAAATCGATCGACAGTAGTCTTTCTTTGATTCAGAAGTACACACTTCTTTTCCTTCTTCTCTGAATCCATTGGCTGATCTTCGTGAAATACCACCCATATGCTATTCCGGCAATACAACCACCAATATGCGCAGCAAAGTCATGCGTGCCCCATCTGAAAGCTGCTCCAGCAACGTTATATGCCAAGGTACCCAAGAAAATGAACCAAGCTCCACCAGGGATAGGAATAAAGAACAATGCAATTGGGGCTTTAGGGATAAGATAAGAAAAGATACCGAATACCGAGAAAATGGCACCAGATGCCCCCAATGAAGCAACAGACAACGAACTTCTCATTACTGTAGGAATCAAGATTGAAAAAAACGACGCAATCACCGCCGAGTTTAAGTACGCAACCAAGAAATTGGAAGCACCTACGATGCCACATAATGTCGTACCAAACGATTGAAGAACGAACATGTTTACGAGCAAATGACCAAACGACTGATGAGAGAAGGCAGCACCAACCATCGACCAATCAGAATTGAGGTTTTCCTTAACAATGAGGAAGTATTTGTTCAAAAATCGGTAACATTGAGGTGATCTCCACGCAAGGAAAACAGCCCCGTTGATGGCAATAATGGTGTAGATTAGCATATCGGGATGTTTCTTGAAGATCGCTAGTGGCGTGTAGTTAAGTAATGGAGGTATCAAGAAGGTGGTGGAAAGACAAAATGCTGCCGTAAACACAGCTGGTCTTATCAACTTATTCCATCGGATATACTTATAGTGTCTACCCGGATTATATCCGTTCTTGGAGGAACGCTTGAACGCCAGCTTTAACGAGGAGTAGTTCCATTTTGTGGACGACAAGAGAGTTTTGTAGTCGAACCGGGGGTTGAACGATGACGTGAGGGTGATATTACTGGAAAATGAATGGTTGATGGCGTAGTGAGGTTTAACAAACGACAACGCCCGGGCCAATTGGGTGTTCTGCTTGAAGTATAAAGGTGAAGATGTCCCCGAAAGCAACCGATTAACGAAGCTTATCGGTTTGAAGAGCTGATACCTCATTTCTCTCGCTCACACTGGTTGGTCCCTTATCTTATCAGTTGCAGTGGTTATTACGTTTATAGTGGAGCTGATGGTGGAGGCGCGATATCTTGTGACTGTTTCTCGTGACTTTCACGTGCACACGTCAATAGAGAAATTGTACGAAAAAAAATCCACCAGAAAAAAAGAGCTTTGGGTGTGAGGTTCAACGTATAGGTGAATTTTTTCAAACTTCTGTTTGACAGTTTCCTATAAACAGACCATATTAACATATACCGAAAAAATGTCCTCTGAAGCTTCCGTTTCCTACGCTGCTTTAATCTTAGCTGACGCCGATATTGAAATCTCCTCCGACAAGCTTTTGGCCATCACCAAAGCTGCAGGTGCCTCTGTTGATGACATCTGGGCTGAAGTCTACGCCAAAGCTTTAGAAGGTAGAGACTTGAAAGAATTATTATTCTCCTTCGCTGCTGCTGCTCCAGCCGCTGGTTCTGCTCCAGCTGCCGGTGCTGCTGCTGCTTCCGGTGATGCTCCAGCTGCCGAAGAAAAGGAAGAAGAAGCTGCTGAAGAATCCGACGATGACATGGGTTTCGGTTTATTCGATTAAACAATTAAAAACTTTATCAAATACATCCAAAATCCTATAACGATCAACAGAAGTTTCCTTACGAATTCTTTCAAATTTTAACGTATTACAATACTCAACGTTATCCATCCAATTCAAGTCATATAATTTATCGTTAGATCAATGAATATACTATCTAATAATTACTTTCCACCCTTTATCACCAACGGAGACTCACGTGACTCGAAATTGACAAAATAACCGTTCTTTTGCCATTTGGAAAGCTCAGATGAACAATTCGTGGTGATGGGGAATGTAGGCATATGTGTAGTGGAGTAAAGCCGTTGATTGGACCTTATCTTGGCCATTATCTTGGCTCTAATCCAAATCCCGCTCTGCTTCACCTCTATGTAGCTGTCTCTTATCCGAAGACTCGGAAATGCATGGGACGGAGTTTCGGAAAATGAACTACAGTTGGAATGCAATATTTGGCTCAAATGCAACCGAAACAGGTATGCATGGAAGCTAGCTACCGAGTGATATTACTAACCGGTGATTAAAGTATTTGTGAACGGCTACAACCGGCTGTAGCACGTCTCCATGAGCAACATACACCAGGAGAGGCGTCTGTGGAGAACGACAAGATGGTCCAGAAGCAATTGAAGCGTCCGTGAAAAAGAGTTGTTGTAAATGTAATGATACGAAGATCCGGCTGTCATCCGGGTTAAATTTTTCGGTGAGATAATTTTTGGCCGCACTGCGCTCTTAACCATATCCAGAAGAGTAAATCGTGGAGGTAGAGATCCAGCCGTTGTTATGTATGAGAAGCCTGCCCAGCCGACTCTGCAGCGAGAGATCGGCCCGGAAATATGAAGACATCCTCCTCAGCTGTTTCGTGCTATACAATCGACTCTTGTGGTTTCTACTACAAGAGATAAGGCCATATATGTGATGACCATGCCACCACCCCATTTCAATTACATTTTAGTTACGCTACTTGTTCATAAGAAGGCTATTTTTAGGGCAAGTAACTAGAAGTTAAGGAAATAGCCAATAAGCTTTTAACTTGCAGCTGGAGGTGCATGATATCAACACCATGTATGTACCGTCCGAGCCATAAGGCTGGAGCCAACATCTGACCCAGCCGGAAGTTTGTAAAAACCACTCATGTATGTCAATGAATTAGTCCTGAATAACCGAAAGTTCGAGCCCACAAAGGGAAAAACCCTCTGATTTCTCAAAGCTACCTTCTGATTTTAACCTTCTGAATATTCACAAAAGTGCCTGCTTTTGCACAAAAAGTACAATTTCCTTCCATTTCATGTTTCTCGTATCGAACATCCCCGTTGATGATTTGGATAACTCCACCAGCTTGGTATCGTGTTAGCAGAAGACAGACACCAAGTAACCGGCGGAACAAATTTAGTAAAATAGAAGTAAAGATCGCGGCTAACTGGGTATAAAAGACAATAGAAGCAATATGCAACTTAGAGGGTGCATTGCATGCGATGCTCAGAAGATAAGTCGGAGGGATAGTAGCCGGACGGTCGACAGACTTGAATTAACATCTGAGAGGAAACATCTGAGCCGAAGTTTCCTCTCCAGAGCTAGAAACAACGAAGAGGTTCTTCTGCAAGAGAAACAATTGTAGTGGTGAATTGCAGCAGGGCGAAAGAGCTAAGACAATTTTTTTTTTTAGAAAATTAGTAAATACATCTAAGCTGCAGCAATCTCCATCAGGCGTGTCTCGTGCTGGATTAGTCTTTTTAATAAATATTCTGTAATGGAGGTCTAGAAATTGGCGATGGCCTTTGACAGTATAGAAAATATCATTGAGATCAACCAACGCTCGATAAAATATCGGCGAGATCTGTGCCGTAGTGGGGTCTACTCGCCCAGCAACTGAAGCTATATGGTCTCGCTCGAGATATATTTAGCAGCCTACGTAATGACCAAAAGTTTTGACCGACTCCAGGTATTTTCGCAGCACCCTGTCAAATAGACTTTATTGCTGCTTCTGGATCTCGGGCCGAGTTTGTGTAAGCAAAAAAATGTATAGACGTTGCTCAATTGATTGCAACACGCAAACGAGCTCCAGACATCTCCACATAGGCTTATCCATCGAAAACATCTCCACATAAGCTTATCCATCGAAAACATCTCATAAGCTTATCCAACATAAGCACATCCACCTTATCTCCCCTACTAATTACTCCACGACACATGCTTAATCATCCTCAAATCACGTTGGTGACAGCCATACTTATTTGATATCCTAATTGGGAATAAACCCGAGCGAGCTGACTAAGTGGTGAAAAAAAAGAAATCACCGGAGAATAACAAAGAACTTTTTGCTAGCCTCATCCGAGCAAAAAAATTCAAAGTCCACCTTGTGCTGCCGAAAAGCTTACCAATAGCCCTTCCTGAAAAGGGCATGGGGTGGATAGACGGGGCTTGCACCATAACTCAGCTGAGCTTTACCTTTATCATTCCAAAACCTTATACAAAGGCATGAGAAAAAGGGTATTTAACTGAAGGATGACATGATCGGACACAAGTCTATACCCCATAAAAACCCAACCCTCATTATGAACCAACATGATCAAATTCATGTCGGATCGATGTCGGATACAACTCAGACCATGGACTTCGCAGCTTTAACTCCTTCCGGTATGGAAAAAATGTCCGACCCACCTTTGGCTAGAAGCCCTATTAAGGTAAACACCGAGATATTTTTTTTTTTTTTTTATTTTATTTTATTTTATTTTTTTCGGAAAAGCAATAATTGTTAGTAATTGCGCGGGAGCACTTTTATTTTAATTTTTTTTTTTCATTTTTTTTACCCAGGTTGCGGGAATAGGGTTTTGCTGCGAGTTTACATCCGAAGTTTTCAGCCGATGACTAACACTTGTTAGAGGATATATGTCAAGGAAGCCAAAAAAAAAATATTTGTCATCTGCATGGTGATTTAAGCTTTGATATTATTTTTTTATAGTTATTTTCAAGGTTATTTGTAAGAACTCCAATGCAGCAACTATGGAGTCCTTTCTTTTGTATAAATAAACCCTGATTCCCTCCACCGATCTATATCATCTTGTTTTTTTTTATCATCAAGTGTTCAACTTTCATAATTCATGATGTCTAAACCATTATCCTTTGCTCAAAGCTATATCTTAGCATCTAAGGTTAGAAACAAGCTAACTAGAGAAGCTGCAAACCCAAAGTCCTCGTTACATAACTTGGTGGTGCAAGCCAACATGTTAGACAACTTAATGGACCACATATCTGTGGAAACCGAAAAGAGAACCAATGCCAAACAACAGGAATACAGCCAGAAGAAGGTTACCTTCGATCTCAACAACGTGAAGCCTTCCTCACCACTCTCCCACACTGGAGGCGCAAGCATTACAGAATACGAAGTTGATTCCGACTCCGACGAAGAATTCGATTCCGACTCCGACTCCGATTCAGAGGCTGAATACTTCTACGAAGACGGCGAAGAAGAGTCTGATGAAGAATCGGACTCCGACTACTACTACTCCGACGACGAAGATTATGATATGTCTGATGTCAATATCGAATCGAAGTATAAAAAATTACCCGTCATTAACTTATCATCATCCAACTTATCAATCATTCAAGAAGAAAATGAATCAGAAGACGAAGGTCCTAACTATACCTACCATTCATCTAATGTTGATCATTTACCTGAATTGACCAAAAGTATCTCCTTAACTGATTCAGAGTCAGACAATGATGAAGAACAAGACATTTCTTCTCACAATGATATCCCCGATTATCATCATGTTCACAAAGCTATCGATTCTTCGTTTTATATCAGTCATAACAGTCCCATCGACCACTCTAACGAAATCCACCATCAAAGAAATAGTGCCATCTACTCAATGGATCACGTTTTCTGATGGTAACGCTGCTTATGATTAATGAAACTTATAATTATTACGAATATTTATGATAACGACTACATTTTCACTTCCTACACTTTAGATTTTTTAATTTTTTTATAGATCCTGTTAATATGATTCAATATTTATTACTACCAAACTGTAGTTGCATAGCTTGTCATACTCCCAAATTGTAGATTCACAGCTTTCAAATTGTAGATGCATGTCTACTCATAGCCGACATTTCGGGATCGGCTTTTACTTTTTTTTTTTTCCCTGGTGGGGTTCTCTTGTTATTTCTTACTGCCGACAAATTTTTCTGGGGTCGGATGCAAGCATCTCGCTCCAAATATGCCCGTCATGCGATTCTCCTATAAAGTACATTGTTTACAAAGTGTGATTTACTTCTAACGGCCGATATTTGCTGCAACTCACGTTTTGCTCCCACTCTTTGGCTATACCCCAATGCATGTAGTGTCATCGGCATGATCATAACTAACTCTTCCACGAATGACTTGCTCCAATCCTAAGCCCATATGTTAGAGCCAAAAGCTTATAATGCCAACCGTGTTTACCCCAGTGTCGTTCTGGGTTATTCCCCAAATCTCGGCTCGTAATAAGATTTTTTTTTTTATTTCCGACCGTGAACGCGTGAAGCTAAGCAAAAAAATATTTTAGTATAACTCCGGCAGGTGTTCGGGCCCTCGTTATAGCCGTCTGGGTTTCGGCCGAAATATTTTGAGGTTGAGAAAAAAAAATATAAATGAAAATAAATACAGAAAAAAAAATAATGTTTGTGTCATCAGTTAGGGGGAGGTCTATTTTGTATTCTAGACAGGAGTTCGCACAAGGGATATTTTGGCGGACAAATGACTAATATTTAAGACAAACAAAAATAAAATAGTACAGACACTCGCATACCTGAGTAATCTGGTAGTTGATACAACATTAAGAACAAACGATGCCGTTAGAAACCACCACCACCACACTCCCCCCAGGTACCACGTACGTGCAGATGGCTTTAAATGCACATACGTGGACGCTTTAAAGTAATAGACTGTAGCCTCGCAAGCAAGGATTTACCGCATGGAAGCCTGCCTTCTGAGGATCTCCGTTCCAAGCATCGTGAATGCAATTTTACAAATGGCTTTTAGTAATCACACCAGTGATGTACTTCGTGGTGCATGTGGTACGATCCCTAGCGATTATCCTGGTGACTATCCCTTTATCCAATTCCGGCCTTCTGTCTATTGTTTCTTTTCGATGACGAACACAGTAGAAGGGTCCATCCCTCAGACAAAAAAGCCCCATTCGTTCTAGAATGGACACGATCCCCACAGAGGCTTTCGCTGTGGCCATGGCTGCTTAATCAGCCCATAACTTTTTTTTGACAGGGACCAGCCCAGACCAGTTGGGGCTTTAGCCAGAACTGATAATTTTAGCAACTACTTTGACATATTATTTGTTGCTGCTTTTCAGACAAAAATATCGCCTGCGCAATTCTCTAAAACTGGAGGCTTATCTTCCTCTTATCAGTCGATGGTATGGACAAGCTCACACCACCTTTCAGTATCCATTGCATGGTTTTCTCTTCCCATTGCCCATTTATCTCCTCCCAGTGCCCAATGCCCCTTTCCTATTACCCATTTCACATCTCCCGTTCTTTCGATGTCTCCGCTCCTTTAAGTGGGTTTGTGGTAATTATTTTCTGAGCATTTTTCCTTACTAATTTGTTCTTATTGTTAACGCTTACAAATAATTATGTAGATCATAAGAATTAAAGTTACATATCATTAAATGAAGTAAAACCGTAGCCAAAACCAGCAACTAACTAATACAAAAGGAAAAGTTTAGTTGAATTGAAAAAAAAAAAAAAAAAAAATAGAATTAAGATTTGGTATGAAAAAAAAAAAATTATGCATAGTGAAGCCAGCAAGTGAATAGTACACCTGAATTAAATGCTGCAGAGAATTGAATGAATAGTTAAAATAATTGAGAGGCGTGCCGCAAGCAGCTGAGTAGATGGTCGAGATGAGACATAGGCAAGTTAAAGTTGCGAGCTGCAGACAAATTGAGCAACTGGTTAAAGTTATTCAGCAGTAATACGAAGAAAGGCTGATGCACACCAAGCAAACCAAGATAATCATCTCTAGGAGCCTGAACCAATTACGAATATCGGCGTTAAGCAAATCAAGCTGGTGAACCTCCTGGGTGATGTGGTGAATAGTTCTTGGATTAATAATGTGCGAGTGTGGTAATTGGATGATTATTTGGTTTTTGTTAGCTGACACTGGCGGAGAATAGTCGGGGGTAAGTGTAGCCGCAGTCTTAATTCGCTGATTATACTCATTGCGCTGGGAGATGTACTTGAACTTGGGTGGATTGGGCACTGTCTGCGGGTGGGGTTGTTTGTTTCTAGCTGGTGGTGTTAACGATGGGGCTAAAGGGCGATAGGTGGGGAGTGCGGTCACTTCTCGGGAGCGTCCACGCTCGGTGTCAATGTGCGCCGACTTCTTATCATCAAGGCATTCGATATACGAGGGGGGTTGTTGGTCATCGTATTCGCTGATGGAACAATCAGATGACGGTACACTTTCAATCGTGGATATGGAGACACAGGCTTTTTCGCATTTATCGTCGTGCTTGAGGTTAACCGCCTGCTGAGAACGGAATTTCCTCATCAACTGCTTGAGCTTTCTTGTGCTGCTGGCATCGGCCTTCAAATGCTTGGTGGCACTATGCTGTCGCCGCGAAGGGGCTCTTGATATGTGGATATTTAGCTTCATGTTGGGAATAGTGATTCATCAATTTATTATGGGGAAAGAGAGGAGGAATGAGTCGTTTATTTATTCAGATCACATCCAATCTCAAACCACAAAAACAATGGTTTTTTGATCTTAAAACAGCTGACTGAAATGAAGAAGAAAAAAAAAGGAGAAGATAAAATAAAATGAAACAAAAGAAAATATGGGGATTGACACTAGGTTAAATGACGGAAATGTCTGGTTATATATATAAACTTCATACATTAGTCATCTCATTTGTTGTCAAAAAAATTTTTTTACTGGAATACAATCGGACAAGCGTGTTTTTTGCTGCAATGACAGAAAAAAAAAAATATAGCCCTCATAATCTAGGGATTTTCTTTGTCTTTGTCTATCAAAAAAATGAAGCTTATGCCAAATTTCATTTCATTGCACAATTAAAAAATAAAAGAAAAAAAAAAAAAAAGAAAACTCTTTTTTCTATGTCTGCTTATTGTCTGATTCAGGGTTTTTAGAGTTTTTATTTACGGGAACTGTCACCATTTCTTCTAGTCTCCGTTGGTTCCTTACACACTGTTGGTCCGCTGGTTCCTTGATTACAACAAGAAATAGCACCTGGTACCTATGCTGAGTCAAGAGAAGGATAAGGACTGATAGAGAACAGACTAGTTTGCTGTAGCTGATGACAAATTGTCATGAGTCACCATCGTATTTAAGAAATTGCGCTCACACAAAGACTGTCAGGACAAAAATTAAGTTTACAACCATAACGTAATTCACCTTTCTTGGTTGCTTACAAAAAAAAAAAAACAGCAGCAACAAATTCACAGTCACAATCAGATGCTGTACTTTCGTCATTTTTCTGGTTGAAACGTTGTGTAGATCCCCTCAACACAATGCACTCAGCCTCTGCTCCGAAATTGACCCCTATTGATAGAGCGATCTCTTCTGACAAAAATGATGGAGAAGAAAAAAAAATAAATCAAATGTTAAATGCAAGATACTGCTTATCGTTGTCACAAAACGAATCCCCGGATCACTCACGTTTTTTTTTCTTCGCATTTTTCCTTCTCTCCATGTCTTAGCTGTTCTTGGTAATAGATTTGCATTTACGAGCTCTTGGACCCCTATAACCAGAAACTATAAATATGAAATGAGCACTTACGACTCCTCAGTTCGAAGTAGTCAGGAGAGTCACATATCAGACTCAAAAATATGCTCGTGCTCAATTGTGAGATGATGCAATCAGCCGCAGTATTGTGTGTGAGGTTTGAAAAATGCTGATGAAAACTTTGTCCAGGGTCCCAGCTGCGATTCCCCGCAGCTATAGTTCTTGAGGCTACTGCTTGCGGGACAGATGGCTATGTAGAGCTATTTAGAGCTATAGATGTAGGGTCCGATTCGCATTTCTCATGAATGTGGAAATTCAGACAAAAACTGGGGTTGACGTAAATCGAAGAGAATCGCATATAAAATAATTTCTGCAACCCTTATATTTTTTTTTTTAATTATTATTCTATATAATCTCTATTTCATATATACAACATCTAATCCATTGGTTATCTATTGCAATCTTTTACCTAGCCTATTCAACTCCTCGCCTAAATCGAGTTCATTTGAAATGGCGTCGTGGGTGTATGCAGCAAAATTCAAGTAACCTTTCAAACCGTGGGTGTAAAAGAACTTCCTATTATAATTGTCCAATTTCCACCCCATTTTCAACCGATTAACGAAATCTGGATTGGACGTGAAGGGACGTGAAAACGCAATCAAAGTTCGATCATCTTTATTCACATCGTTGATCAAATTAGAGTAATGAAGAACCATATTTGTTTCTTTGTCCACAACAATATTATTCGACTTGGCTAAAGCTTCCAAATCCTGTTTATAGTTTGTTGCATAGCCTCCGGCTCTGATCAAGCTACCAGACCATATACTGATCAACTCTTCATTTGTATAGGTTTTAGAGACTTCATCCAATTCAGCAGCAGCTGAACCGGTGACCCTTGGCTCGATAACGGAAATGTACGCCAATTGATGGCCCTGCGATTTGCGGTCCTCGAGTTCCTGAATGACATACTTCCAGAGGTGCAAATTAGGATGGTCTTCGTAAACGTAGTCCTGGTCAAGTGCCATATGGTTATGTATAGACCATGGTGATGCCCTGATGGCTATTTTCCCAATGTCAATCTCGGCATCGGCGATAATCAAATCAATCAATTCAAGGAAGAAACGAGCTCTATTTGCAACAGTTCCTCCATACTTATCTGTTCTGTGGTTAGTGACCGGCGATAAGAATTGCTCGATCAAAAGACCCGAGGTACAGTGGAGCTCAACAAAATCAAATTTAGCTTTGAAAAGTGCATTCTTGATTCCCTGAAGAAAATCCTGTTGAAGTTCAATTATTTCATCTTGGGTGTATTCGTTCAATTCAATGCCCATCTCAGTACATCTGGCCTCGTGTTGTTCATTCATGTACACTTTTGAAGGTGCGGTAAGTTTCATCTGGTGTTTAGCCATCAAGTCTAAGTTTGCAGTTCTTCCTGGTGAAAAGACTTGTACTGCCACCAAGTTGTCACCCTTGTGGATCGCATCGGTGATTCTCTTCAACGAAGCACACTGTTCGTCGGTCCATACTCCTGATTTGAACGGAGTCAATCCACCTCTTCTGCCAACCAATGTTGATTCAAATACAAATAATGATCCTGGAGCGGCATCAGATCGTGTCTTATAGTAGTCAAACATCAAGTCAGACGGATAGAACCCTTCGACCGACCTTGATCTCGATGTAGGAGCATGAACTACTCTATGTTGCAACTGCTTGCCCCCGATGCTAATGGGTTTGAATAAATTGGTATCTGTCAACCGAATTCCACCTTTCATTTTTACCCTACATAAAACTTTATTATCAAAATAACCTGCTTTGCTTCACTTCGTTCTTAGAAAAATAGAAGTTGTCGCCAGAAAATGGTATGCGGCCGGAATCTTTGTGTTTCCCTTTCGGGTACTCATTCCCTTCCATAGCAAATTGCTGCGACATTTTTTGCGCTCGGGTCTGCTCTTTTTGACAAGTTCACACTAGTTTGAACCACCATGCAATTAGCCTGAGTTAAAGATTATAGATATACAGATTATTTGGCATGGATGAGAACTCTTCAAACAACGACTACTATGAAGGGTTATCCCCAATCTCCTCTTCAAGAGATGACGAGGAAACTTTGCTAAGTTCAACTACCCCACGGGAAGCGGAACCCCCCACTTCTTCTAATGATCCATACTCCATAGAGTTTGATGGAGAATTGTTATTTATTGATTCGCACAATTGGAGACGAAGTAACCTTTTGAAGGTGCAAATCCTCGCGGGTTTTTCTATATTCATATTATTTGGGTTGGCTGACCAAACTGTGGGTACGTTGATCCCCAAATTCCAAGAATATTATGGCATAGGAGATGTTCAGACTAGTATGATCTTCTTAGCTTTAACATCAGGATACATTTTATTAGCGTTATTCAATGAACCGGCACATAGTGCGGTGGGATGCCGAGGAGTAGTTACCTTTGGAAGTATAGCAATGTCATTGGCGTATCTTGTAATTTCCCTCAGGCCTCCTTTTTGGCTACTTGTGATCTGCTATATTTTTGTGGGATTGGGTTTAGGGAGCTTGGACGCAGCCTTGAATGCTTGGATGGGTGCTTTAGAAGACTCGAACCAACTATTAGGTATTCTTCATGGCTGCTATGGGATCGGTTGCATGATTTCCCCTCCTCTCATCACCAATCTATTGGAAAGAGAGAAAAATCCTTGGACTTGGAACGAATACTACGTAATTTTAGGGGCAATTGGGGCTGCTTGTCTTGTTGCATTTGTTACCTCTTTCAAGTATGAAACGGCAAAAAAATATAAGTATGCCTTGATAGTTAAGCATAAACGTAACCTTGCTACCAAAACCTCTGGCGACATTGAATTGGGTACTATAAAACAAGTTGCTAGTGAAGAAATCACCGAGGAGGGTGAAGATGATATTCAGCCAGCTTCGTTGAAGGACTCACTCAAATCCAAATTAGTATGGTTCTTCTCGATAATTCTCTTCATTTATGTTGGTGGTGAAGTCTCTTTTGGCTCCTGGATTATTAGTTTCCTCATGAGAGTAAGAAACTTCAGCTACAAACACTCATCCTACATGGCTACTTCATTTTGGACAGGTTTGACCCTCGGAAGAATCTTTCTCGGATTTGCTACTGCTCACTACTTTAAGAATGAATTAGTCGCCAATTTTACTTATATAGTGTGGTCTGCTGTCGGGTTTTTGGCATTTTATTTATTATCAATGGTGAAGGTTGATTACATCATGTTTTTCATCACTTTCATTACTGGAGTTGGAGTAGGTCCGATTTTCCCCACCACGATTGTTGCATCCATAAAAATCTTACCACCTAAATTCCATTCCGCAGGAGTTGGTTTCATTTGCGCTTTTGGAGGAGGTGGTTCCGCTGCTCTCAATTTCCTCATTGGAGTCATTGCGGACTCGAGCTCGCTCGGGTTGTCGATTTTCCCTCTCATAATTTTGGTGTTATTCATTATATTATGCGTTGGTTGGGGTGGGCTAATGAAAGGGTACGCTGGTCTGTACTAGAAAATGGTTATATATTCGAAATAATATTTTTGAAACTTTTATGTACTAATTCGATAAATGTCGATAAAATAAATTAGATGTCAATAAAATAAATTAAATGTCGATACAATAAATTAGGGATCAATAGGTCAATATCTATAAACTGTAGTGCGTGCAATCATTAAAGTCCCAACTCTGACTTGACTTCGCAAATCTCTGCGAAACAACGCATCTCTGGCATCATGGCAAGGTACCTCCTTGTGCAGACCACTCCTCAGGAGTAAATCCCTTCTGCGTAAAAGCATGAATATTGGCTATCTCTTCCTTCAAAGAATTATTCACTAATCGATGTCTCATGAGTTTATTCTTTCCCTGGAATATCGGCGAAACTATTATCACAGCAAATGCCTGGCCACACCCTCCAGACATATCCTCTACCTGCACCAATGAAGCTTGGAGCCTCTCTTGTATTATTTGTTTGAATGAATCTGCTGTTAGAGCTGACATGGTGCAGAGAATATATATGGGTGAAGTAAGCAAAAAAAAAAAAAAAATTGAATTGAGTGCGTAAGAAGACCGAAAAGAGTTTGACATATTGCGAAATCAAATTCGAATTTTAGCAACAGGATTGCGAGAGAATGAAAGTACATTATTTTTGCTAGGATACATTAAAATATATATACTGACGTTATTCTTTGTTCATGGGGTGAAAATTTTAGCAGAATAGATCGTAAGAAACTTCGTAAAGGCTGTCATTAAATATTGGTGAAAGTTATTAAATATCCGTTGTTTCGCCATGAGACTCGTTGAGTACCTTCGAGTGACCTCTTTTGACAGTATTGTTTGGCTGGTGTAGGTTTTCTTGATTATCAGCCTTTAAGTCGAAACTAGAGAAGGACTTTGGGTTCTCCTTCAAGCACTTATCAATCTTATTCATAATTTCTTTAGTAGAAGGTAACGAATCGCCATGCTTGGAGGAATTTGTTGAAGTATTGAAATTACATTTATCAAAAAACTGTAGTAAGTCATATGGGATAATACTCAATTCCTCATGAATTTCCATCAACTGGTTAACCACTTCGATACCCAAGAAATAAGCCTCTCCAGACGTTGGAGCTTGGTCGGATTCAACTGACTGCTTTGAGTATAAGATATTTGGTGAGATCACAGTTGCCAAATTATGAGTATCCATCTTAGATCCAGTTTCCTCGTCAATTTCAGCAAATGAAGCTACCCAGCTGAAGAAATACAAGAGTACTTCGACCAAATTTCTATGACTTCTGGGTAACATACAATATGTGAGCTGCAAAACTCTCTTTTTAATTACAGGATCCTGCTCACGTTGTGATGATATCCATAAATCATACAAGCCAAACGTAAGCAATGGATTGGGTAGTTCTCTCAACCACTTTTTCATTAATGCTGCTAGTTGAACTGCAGTTTGAGTAGTGAAATCTGGTGATTGTAAAGGGTTTTTATTGATTTGCTCTGTCAATTCTCTTAATCTCTTGATATTACCATTCAATCTGAAAATACCTTCGACCGACATATCTTTTTGTCTCAAAGCATTGATGATATCGTCAACTACCAAAGGAATTCGTAATGGGGATGGACCCACACCTAAATCAGAATCAACTCCATATTTCTTCGTTAAGTCCTGAAGGTCTACTCCAAAAACAGCTTGGCCCTTATTTTTCAGATCATTATTGGAAAACTTGAATTTATCCCAAAATCCTCCATTCAGCCTTTTACCCAGTTGTATGGTGCCTAATAACTCGTCACGGTTGAATTTGTTGGGGCATGATTCAAGGATTGCCTCGATAGCAATGTGCCTGATGATAAAATGCTCATTCTTGTTCAATTCACTATAGTACTTTGACTTTTTCACAACAGGAGTAGTAGGGTTGGAAGTTGTATCATTTCTGACATCTTTTATGTTATTATTAGCTGCAGCAATAGTTTTAACGGGTTGCACTGGTTTGTTTCTTTGGTATAAAGAGGTATGATGTTTAAAAGCATTTGGACGTTGTTCTCTTGCTTGTTCAGCAGCAACAATTCTAGGAATATCATCTAAGGTTAATGATTTTTCATTCTTAAGAAGATCGGATGTTCTATCAAGGTGATTATTTGAAGGTGCTCTTAAAGGCTCATCTCTGATTTTCAAACCTGGTTTATTTTGGTTCTTCACCTTGAAGTGATCATCATCTTTTTGATTTTGGGTGTATGATATCTTTCTAACTTGCTTGTTGATATCGGTAACTTCATCTGCTAATTCATCTCCATTAGTTACTTCTTCTTCAGCTTGATTGCCTTCTGGAGCTCCAATAATCATCGATTTTCTGGCTTTTTGTTTAACTGAAGTGGACAATTTCTGACTTTGTCTTCTGGTTCTCAATTTAGTAACATCATTAATGGTGTTGGTATAATCCTTTTCATGGTCTTCTCTTTCTTGTGCCAATGCTTGCTTGCCAGGATTCAGAATCTTTGGTGAGCCATTTTCGGTTAACATTACTGATTTGGATCGATACAATGCGATTTTCAAAAGATAAATCAACTGTGACAAATCACTAACATAGTCGAACTTCTTCGTTAGTTTCCCAGAATTGCTAGAAACACATGAATCACAAATTATGACGGATTTTGATTCATCATAATTAAACTTATGCAAATTCGTATTGGGGCCCGTGACCAAATTTAAAAGACAAACAGAGCATGAGAAGCATTTCAAATGCCATCTTTTATTACCGAGTTTGATACATGATTTCTCAATGCTCTTCGAGCACTTGAAACATGAATCAGTCGCCTTTGTAGGGATTCTAAGGCTATCGTTTAAATCACTGCTGCTGATATCTTCATAACGCTTAGTCATCGTCAAAAATTTATCTGATGCTTCAGTTGTGCCTATGATCTTATTAATCTTCAAGGCATTATTCAACCCAATTCTTATCAACAACTTCAAGTAATGAGCACATCCAGTGATAACTGACAACAAATCAGCAGATAAACTACCAGAAGAAGAGATTTGATTCGATTTTCTTAATATAGCCAAATAACTCATAACTTTACCAGAAATATTTCTTGGTTCTTTTCTTAAAGGTTGGAATAAGCCATTATCGTTTTCGATCGACGTCACGGAATTGTTTCTCGAATCAGAGCCATTGGAAGTAATCACCTGGTTTTCGGTATTAATAGCTTGACAATGATCTTGGATGTAGTCAATAGCACTAAACAAGATTTCAACGTAAACAATGAATTTACCAGTAGCCAATAATCCACTGGTTGGATTCCCTGTACAGGCGTACAACAACATATCCGATATACACGAAGCGGAATTCTCTTCATATCCAGATAATATTAGCCAACAATTCATCACCGTAAGCTCAATTTGTTCCTCAATTTGAAGTAATACTTTCGGATCAATTTCCATCGACGTTTTAGATAAATTTTGAATATCAATGTCAGCAAAATTCACATTATATTGTTGTAGTTTCGTTTGTAAACCCACAGAATCAGCAGTAATAAAAACATTCCAGAATTTATGAACCATATAACATTCAGGGTGCCATTGTTGATTTCTTCCTCCTCGGAACAATTCCACGAATTGTTTAACAATCGATGATTGACACCCATCACAATGAGCGGCGAATTTTTGAGAATAATGATAATGACAATAAATTTTATTATCATGTTCATAATAACTTTCATCACTTTCAAAAATTTTCGAACAAACAGCGCATCGGAAATGCTCTAGATGGTACTTATTCCCCAAAGCAGTTATATAGGGGCCCCGCAATGCCTTATCACAGTTAAAACATATCAAGTCGAGCTTCTTGAAGTAGTCATATTCACATAATGCTACTTTCAATTTACTTCCTGGGTTAGTAGGATCATCGATTTCATAAGGAAAGAATTTATTTGCACACTGCTTTCCACATTGGAAACACTGGAAACAGTTTACATGATACGCATTTGATAGCGCTCGTACAAATTGCCCAGTTATTTCCAATCCACATGTTTTACAGACTTTCTTCTTCTTCCTAACACTTCTTTTTGGCCCCAAATCGGGTTTGGTTGGTGTTATTGACGGGGTTGAGTTCTGTTTGTTTAATGGGGTTTTTGCAGAGTCGTTGGGTAGATTAGGGGTTGTATAAGAACGCTGTTGAGGGTATGGCGCATTCTGAGGTTGGTTGTTAGCATGGGTATGGAAACTATGGTTCAGATTGTTTTGGGATCTTATTTGGTCATTATTTTGGATGTCATTATGGGAAGAAATCGGAGAAATGGCTATGGAATGCCGTTGGTTTGGTTTGGCTAATGATTGAGAGCTATCGTTTCTATGAACAGGGGGTGGACAAGAGGGTAATGGAGGGATCAACGTTGTCCAATTTGAAGATGATCGCGATGTGGGAGCAGGTACAGATGGAGGAGGGGAAGATGTTGAACTAATAGGATTATAATGATGATTTGAGAAATAATCGGGATTACTTGAGACGTTAGTTTGGCTTTGACTGCGAGAATGCTGATGATGATGTTGCTGATCTCTCGGGGACGTTGGTTGATAAAAATTTAGTTCTTCATCGAAATGATCATTTTGTTTAAATGGATTATTAGATTTGGGTTTATTGTGGTTATTATATGTTCTGAAATTTTGAGATTGCATCATGATTTTACAAGGTTAAAAGAGTGACTAAGCAGTTGGACTTTAAGGAAAGTGGATAATGAACGAAAAACAATAATAATACTTGAGATCAAACACGGAACAGAAGGGAACGGGACAAACAAAAACACGATAAGGTACAAGTGGATTGATTCATAGAAGTGAACTCGATAAGATAAATACCACGTTCACCACCTAAAGCCTTTTATTGTATAGTTTTTATAATGAAAAAGAAAAATGGTTGAAATAAAAGAGTTGAAGTTGGAGTAATTTCTGGCTGTTTTCTGTATCTTTGTCGTTTTTCTTTTTTTAGTGTATTAGTTTTTTTCTGCTCGTTTTTGTCTTTCTTACTTTGAACTTTCTTTTTTTTTTTTTCTCAATTGGGGTTGCCTAAAAATAGATAGAGAGACAGGTATTAGTTTTTTTGGTTTTTAATACCCCTTTTGAATCAATTAGGGGTGGTTCAGTAGTGTAATCTGTAGCGTGTACAGCTATAAATTGATTCTATCGCCTATAAGCTAGTATGTGGCATTACCGTTTTATTGACGTGTATACACATGTACTTTGTCACATACCACAGATGCATAAGGATTGTTAGTCGATATTGAAGCTTGGAAGAGCTTTGTATATATTTGTGTAATTTTTAATAGTCGCTGGGGAAACAAACCAGTTGTATTCCCAAGTGATACTACAATACAATAGACCGAGGCTACTACAGTGTGGACGAGCTAGTGTTGTGTCATGAGCTGTTGGGCTCGCAAAATCTGAGCTACCCAGGGTTTTTTCACGACGTATGCAATATTGGTGCTTGGTGATGGGACTATAATTTGTGATGTGAACTTGTTTATACATTTTAGTAGAGAATCAACCTATTTTCGTCGCATTCCTTTCGCTCTTTCTGCTGAGTTACTTGTGAAAGTACCCGATTCAGGTAAGAAACGGATGAATGTGGTGTCGGATCTGCCGCTGTATGTACACGAATGCGGATGAGGCGTGGCATTCGCGTTTGTAACTTGACGCGTATGCATCATATAGGTGCACGGGTGAAAGATTTTTCTTTTTTGATGAACGTGACTTTCACGTGCTTGTCTGGTGATTCGTCGTTTCTTTTTTTCCCAGCATCAGATGATGCATTTTTGCAACCTTTGGAACCACGCAACAACCCTTGTTGCACGATATCCGGATGTATACTTCCACAGCGTCCCTTTGTTTCCCGATTTGTTCGGCCATCGTTCGACTCAATCGGCGAATGTCGGACTGAGTCACCTGTCAACTCCTAGACTTCAATATAAAAGACGCTAGATCTCAGTCTTGACCGTCCACTGTTTGTCTCCATCATCACTAATCCTCTAACTCATCGCCATGCTTGTTTCGTCGTTACCTACTATATCAAGAGTTTCAACAAGATTTATACTGAGAAGGATGTTGACTTATTCAGCCGCCTCTCATATGAGCTTTTTGTCCACCATGTCTCCAACTTCCAAGCTCTTGTTGAGTGTTGGAGGCTATCTTATATCATCTGTTGGTATCGCTGCATTTGCTGAGAAGAAACATTTCTCTCACATTTTCAAACAATTAGGTCAATTTTAATGTTTTGGGTTCTTTTTTGGTTCAAATCCAATGGTTTTATGGTATTTTTATAAACTTTAATACACTATTTATGCAATAGTCTTATGTAAAACGCTATTTATACAGGGAACTATTATCTTATTTACCGAAGCCGTAATTCCTGTCTATGGCAATGGCAGGGTCTAAGTTTTTCGATGTTTAATTTTATCAAATTTTTGGATCTCATAGTATCTTAGTTAGTCCAGAATCTCCTATCAATAGCTCAGCTATATTTCTTGAGATCCTTCAACATGCTTTTTAATCAACACATGGTCTTAACCCTTGTCCTGGAACTCTTCTCCAGTACCTCGTCCGGTCTCCGTACAATATTCTTCTACTTTGTTTCCAAACCTCTAAGAGGATGTCGTGGCGTGGTAATAATTGAGGGAAAACAACCTTGATCGGTGTTTCTCCTTCGTCCTGAGCTTCAAGCATAGTAGCTGTGGACGAGTTTTCGACAATGGTGCCATTTTTAACATGGGTGTGTTCTTTGGAGTTACGGGTCAAAATGCACATGTAGTAGATGACTTTTCCATAACCATGGAAGCCTTCGTGAATCACTAAGTCAATGATATTGGACAATGGGATGAAATTTTTGTTCCCCTTGGTGTCTGTTTCAATTTTGTTACTTCTGTGAAAAATATTCATAAACTTCCATTTCCCCGTAGAGTTGAGTTGAATTCCCAAGTCTTTAATTACAATCATCAGATCTGTCTCGTCTTGTCGACTGGAAATAACTACAATCAACAACACAAGGAAAAGCACTATTGCTCCATTCACGAACAAAGACAATTCTTCGTTATATTTGCTCCATTCACGAGGAATCTTACTTGCAAGTAACGTCAAGGATATGGAGGAGAAGTTGCTTTGATGGAAAGAGTCTACGAATCTATTGCTCAACTGGGACATGGATGAGCTCAATTTGAAGGTGTTGAGCAAACGTCCTAAAAAGATGGCTAAAAACACCATCAATATACTCACCAATGGAATTCTCACGTGTTTCTGGAAATAACCCGGTCTTTTCTTCACCGTGAACTTTATCAAATTCACCTCTCTGTTGTCAGCCTCTTCTGGCGGGGGATATATGTCTAGTATATAATCTTTCGCTTTGGTCATTTTAACGTGGAAAATCGGATCTAAAATATGTAAATCATACCAGAATTCTATGCAAATGGTCTATGGGAGTATCTATGGGCAGATGAAATGTAGCTATGGGTGTAACTTCTAGTTGTTAGCTGGGATGGGCTCCATGAAGTTGACTTTGACTCATGAAAAATGCCCCGAGTCAGATCACGTGTGACTCTGCAATATCTATTTTGCTTATGTAATCGCTATTCGGAGCAGCTATGAGAGATGAGGTTACTACGAATTATCGTTTGTTTCTAAGTTCATTATACATAATATAGAGCTTGCTGGCCGCTTACTTGGTCAGCTACTGTCGTGGTATTTATCTGGAAGTAGAGTGCCAGCCCCTTCAGTTTCGGTGAATTTAGTCATCTTCTTCTCTCTTCTTCTT
Source organism: Isabelozyma heimii (assembly GCA_030555995.1). NCBI lineage: Eukaryota > Fungi > Ascomycota > Pichiomycetes > Serinales > Metschnikowiaceae > Isabelozyma > Isabelozyma heimii. The sequence goes on from JANIVW010000008.1 coordinate 97,998, forward strand.
CACATCATCGATAGATCCGATAACCTGCTCATTCTTACGGAATTCTCTCTGTTTCTCCGCTCTTGTCATCTTGGAACCAGTTCTGATCTCATGCTCTCTCTTTCTATTAGCCTCCTTGTCATCTTGAATGGCTCTTTCCTTTTCTTCATTAATTTCCGCAATGTGCTGTTCATGTTCTAATCTAAGCACTCTCAATTCTTCTTCATAATACTCCAAAGTTTCAATTCTGTTCTTCGTCTTCGTACAGTACTTTTCAAAGTCAGATGGTAGTTTTCTCTTTAATGCTAAACTGACAATCTCAGGAAACTTCTTCTCTTCAGAATTAAACTTCAGTTTGATTTGCTTTCTAGTTCGATAGGGAAATAACTGGGCAATGAACGAGAAGTCCGTACCCCATGTGCTTAATGCTTTATAAAACTCTGCCAATTCATCACTTGTCCACTTCTCTGTATGTGTTCTCTTAGTATAACTCGACGAGATGATAGGGTCAGCAAATTGATTTACTTCGGTGGCTTCCTGGCTTCTATCAAGAAGTTTAGGGTCCCGGGCCACAAAGGTAGACTGTGTATCAACTGCCATTTGTCCATTGACCATTTTAAGCTGAATCCCACTACTGGTTTTTGGTTCTTCCGTGGAATCAAAATCAATTTTAGTCTCCTGTTTTCGTGAACTGTCGTCGGAATTGGTCAACAGCATAAGTGCTTCTTCGAATGGGATTCTATCCTCACGGGCTTTTTTCCTAGCTTCCCGTCTAGCGGCCTTTCTTTCCGTTATTATGGAACTGGCATTGACAGCTTGGTCGAAGTTTTCGCTAACCGTACCAATTTCGAAGCTTGGCTTACATAAATCAGCCATCTTAAACTTATCTGGGATGATATTGATTTGAGCGAAAAGTTTGACATCGTCCTTCTCAATCTTCTTTGGGATCTGCTTGGACCCAGCGATTCTTCTTTCCAAATCCGCGGGGGCTACAGGAACATAGTCTGGGTCCATTAGCTGATCTTCAGTAGGCATTTCGTTTTGGTTTTCTTCTGTTCTTCTTCGATACTTTCGTAACGTCTTATTGTCGGGATCCAATCCCACGACGAACTCATCGTCTTCGTTGATCTTTGGGTTTTCATGCTTGTCGTCAGCATGGATCTTCATCAAATCATGTTGTTCTTCCAACTCGGCTTCGTTGGCCAATCGTAAAGAGTCTACATCCTTTTGCGGCTCTTCGACTGGCGGAGGAGTTGTCTGAGAAGGCACGGTGATGGCAGTTGTCCGAGGTTGCTCGGTATCAGCAATAGAGCCTCTGACCGCCGACGACTTTCTCCGTTTGGCGCCTCTCGAGTTCGGTATACCGATTCTAATGGGCTCTGCATCATCGGATATTATGGAACTGGACCTCGTCCTAGTCCTTGGAGGGTGTGGGGTGATCCCTGAGAGTCTTTTTTGGAGCTTGAGAGAAGACCTTCTTCTATGAGAGGAAATGGACCCAAGACGATCGGATGGTTTTTTGAAGGTTTCATCGCTGTAGTCAGGTTGCTGGTGGGGTTGTGTTGTAGTATCGAGTTTGCTGGAGATATCTTTAGGATCAATGTCTTCTGGTTGTTTTTGGGCATCTGCTGCTTCCTTGTTTAGAGCAAAATTGAACTTGGGAGTAGCTGGAGGTGCTTCAGGGATGCTTGATAGAGGCTGTGATGGCTCTGGAGTGGATAATGTAGGTGCAGTCTGGGACGCCTGGGGGGTTTCTGGTTGTTGTGGAAATGGTTTATCTGAGTGCTGAGTGTTTGGAGGAGTCAATACATCAACGGGCGGTTGAATTTGATTTTTTCTCCTAACAGCTGCCTTATTCACCTTGGGCGTGAACTGGGACTTCCTCACGATACTACTCATGGCGAATAGTGAAGACGGAGACTACAAGATAAGAAGAAAGAGGCAGAACAGAAAAAAAGATGAAACATCATAACAAAACTACTCCTTTGTGCGCGCAGAGATGAGGTGGATGTGGTGCTCGGGTCTAATTTATTGTATGATGAAGGCATTGGCAGTAGACATTGACAGAGCTTACATTTCAAGGTGGAAGATGGATAGTTATCTTCGCCTCCAAGGGGAAGAGTGGCAGTTTCATTCGTTTCAAGGGAGCCTTCGTAGTAAATCCTTCCGAGTCAGAGTGCAATAGGACGAGCTGAGAAAGATAAGCACAATAACTAATGCCAGGCACGGATCAAACAACGCTCTAAATAACGTATTAGCTACTGTTCATTTCTGTGATCAGAAAGCTCGTTTTCACTCTAATGATCCTGTAACATGGAAGAAACTTCATAAAAAGATACATACAGTAACTCCTCTGGAGACATCTCTTCTCGCAATAATTTTTCACAACTTCTTTTTCCAATTCTTTTTACAACTCTTCTTCCAACTCTCTTTTATTCCACTTCATTTATTTTATGAGAGCAACGTCGCAGTACTCATGGGGTTCTCGGGGCCACGATACCTGGGTCTTGGGGCTTGAATACTTCCCTGTTTATGGGTCGTTCGTGGCCTCAAATAGCGAAGGAGGATTGAATTTATATGGTTTGCAACAGTTGGCTCCCCAGCCCATTTGGTCAGCGCCCAAAGCCCACGAATCCAGCGTAAACTGTATAATGAAGGTTGATGATCATTTGGTGTCGTCTGCGTCCACCGATGGGTTGAAATTGTGGGATTTGAGAGTGTCTGGCGGAGCACCGGTCCATTCCTTCACCAACAACAAGAAGTCCAAATTCCTCTCCATTGGCTACTCCTCTGCATCCCATTTGCTTGCTGGGGGCACCGAACTTGTCGGGGTTGATGCTGAATTGCACCTCTGGGATCTAAGAAACCCTGGTGACATCGTACGATCGTTCGTGGACTCTCATCATGACGACATCACCCACATCGAATTCCACCCATCGTACAGCCAATATCTCATGTCCGGTTCCACAGACGGCTATGTAAACATCTACAATCTCGAAGAAAGTGACGAAGACGACGCTTTGCACCAAGTAATCAACTATGCTTCGGTGCACACCTGTCATTTCACCCAGAAGAACAGAATATCAGTGTTGTCCCATATGGAGACATTATCGATATATGAATTGAACAACACCAACTATGAGGCCGTGGAAGAGCCAAAACCAAAAGATTTCGGCGATGTAAGGCAGATTTGGCCCGATTGTGAGTACGTTGTTGACTTGGATCCCTTGAATGGGTGTGTAGCATTTGGGGCCAACACCAAGAACAAATTGTCGTTATATCCTTTTGATTTCGTCAAGGAAGAGATAACATTGGAACAGCCTATTTGGTTTCCCGATGCTCATAACGAGGAGGTGGTGAGAGATTTGATTGTGATTCCAGGAACCAGAGTGGCCTTGACATGTGGAGAAGATGGGAATATCCGGTCTTGGGAGTTGCCTTTTGGTCTTGGAAGTGTGACGTCTGAGGCTTTTGTTGAGGATGATAAGGAGAAGAAAGAGAAGAAGGAGAAGAAGGAGAAGAAGGAGAAGAAGAAGAAGGATAAGAAGGACAAAAAAGAAAGGAAAGAAAAGAAGGAAAAGAAAGAGAAGAAGAGTCTGAAGAGTGACGTTAGATTCAAGCCTTACTAGGAAGCCTAAACTCAAAGACAAGAACTTGCATTTTTAACTCAATTACATTATTAGACAATACTAACAGCTATGGAACAAGGCCCTGTGAACACCAATATGGGCAGGCCTAAAGACCTCTCCTTCATAAGGAACATTATGCGAAACTGAAGTCTAAATACGAGTCATCTCGAGCTCTATCATGTATTGTGCTATATACGTACTCTTTGTATGAACACTGTCTTACTTCACCGTTCGACGCACACCTTTTACGACCACCGGAATCTGTCCCCCCGTAGGAATGGTGAATTTTCGATGTCCAATCACCGTGATAAATGATCGAATCATCCCAGCATGGCAGGTGATGCTCATCACCGAATTTTCGTCTTTTGCACCCAACTCATACACTTCCTGCAAAAACCTATTGGCCCGCAAAAACTGTTCCCAGAGTTGCTCTCTCCGGTCCCCATATTCGGCTTCAAATAATTCATCTGACTCCGTAAACCCCGGCTCAAACTCCAACCAGGGGAATTTGGCTGCAATTTCCGACCGACGGAGACGCTTATGGCAAAGATGAAGCCCGATTGTCTCCCGAAGATTTTCTGCAACCACAGGAACGGGAATCTGAACCCCAGACTGATCCCTCCATGTCAATTCCAATGTATTTATCGACCGAGATAATGGAGAAACATAGAACATGGAGGGAAGCGGGGCCCCTCGGCCCAACTGTTGCAGCCAAAAAGTGCGATTCTCTGCCGCCTGGTCTCGGCCCATGGGCGTAAGTTCTGGGTCCGGGCCCCACACGATTTCCCCGTCGCTGCCCAAAAATCTCCACTTGTCGGACCACGCCTGTTTCAGGTATTTGGCACTGGCAATGTTATGGAACCCCTGCCCATGGCGGGCAAGGAAGAGTATCTTGTAGCATTCGTTGTCTGGCGAATTGTCGTTCAATTCCTGGAGTCGGACCAAAAGCGTGGCCCAGTCTGACTGGCAGCCGAAATCCTCTTCTACGTAGTTGAATGTCATGTCGTCGGTTGTGGCATCGCTCTGCCTGAAAAATCCTCCGACCGGAGTGAACACCCAGGGCAATTCGGGCTGTATCTGGGCAATTTTATCGTAATAAACCTCATCCTGGTCCAAATCTCCGTGAGCATCTACTCGATCCCTAGCATCAGGTACCAAAAGCGACATTTGGCCTGTAATTCTCTCCTCTTCTCGTTCGTTTTCTTTTTGGAGGTCCCCAATAGCCTTTTTCTTCTTATTCTTCTCTTTTTTTTCGCTTTTTTGGATGCGCACCAGGAGAAAAAACCTTACCGGATTTGCTCACTGAGATTCGGGCTATTTCGCTTGCATTTTTACGAATGTATCTTTTTTTCGTTTTTTACAACTACTTTTCTTTTAACGCTGGTTTATTGTGATTGACTTCACAATTGATACATTGGCTTGTTGCATACTTAGTAGTTGAACCCAGGAGCTGCCATGTCGACTCCGCCAGAATTTTTACTGAAAAATGGCCTGCCCGAGTCAGTGTCCGTCAAACAAGAGGTGAAAAACGGAATAAACGTCGAACAATTACCCGAATCCACTGAAAACACCGAAACCGCACCAGAACTGGCTTCGGTGCCTCCTACAACCACCCCGATGACCACAGCCCCCACTACGGCGCCCGTCTCCCAACCAGAACTGACCAATGGACTGAAGAAACCGGCAGAGGACCTCGACACCAACGGCACGTCCATTAAACGCCAAAAACTCGACCCCGACATCAAACAAGAACTTAATGGCAATGACAGTAAAAACCAGATCGTAGTCGTTCCTCCTACTCAACCCCAATTGTTCTATACCCCATTGAAAACCGGGGTCGTCTATGACGTCCGTATGAGATACCACGCCAAAATATTCACATCGTACTTCGAGTACATCGATCCCCATCCCGAAGACCCAAGGCGGATCTACCGTATCTACAAGCGTTTGGCCGAGGCTGGATTAATCCAGGATACTTCCTTATCGGGAGTCGACGATATAGGACCATTAATGGTGAAGATCCCCATACGTGAGGCTACCGCCGAAGAAATCCTTGAAGTTCATTCCCAAGACCATCTTAAGTTTATTGAATCCACGGAAAACATGACTCGAGATCAACTCTTGGAGGAAACGGAAAAGGGGGACTCCATCTACGTAAACAACGATTCCTTTCTCTCAGCTAAATTGTCTTGTGGGGGTACTATCGAAGCATGCAAAGCTGTGATTGAAGGTAAAGTGAAGAACTCTTTAGCCATCGTCAGACCCCCTGGCCATCATGCGGAACCAGAGACTCCGGGGGGATTTTGTCTATTCAGTAATGTGGCTGTCGCTGCTAAAAACATCCTCAAAAGCTATCCAGAATCAGTACGTAAAATCGTCATTGTAGACTGGGATATTCACCATGGTAATGGGACCCAAAAATCTTTCTATGACGACCCTCGGGTACTTTACATTTCCCTCCATCGTTATGAAAATGGGAAGTTTTATCCCGGTACCAAATATGGTAATTTCACCAATGCTGGCGAGGGTAAAGGAGAAGGATTCACCCTTAATATCCCCTGGAGAAATGCTGGTATGACAGATGGTGATTATATCTACGCATTCAGAAAAGTAGTCATTCCTATAATATCTGAATTTGATCCTGATTTGGTCATCGTCAGCTCTGGTTTCGATGCTGCTGATGGTGATATAATTGGTGGATGCCATGTCACTCCTGCTGGTTATGGTTACATGACCCATCTATTGAAGGGTATTGCAAAGGGGAAATTAGCCGTTATCTTGGAAGGAGGATACAATCTAGACTCAATTAGTAAGAGTGCCTTGGGTGTGGCCAAAGTCTTGGTAGGAGAACCTCCTGAGAAAACAATCTCCTCTCAACCACAATCGGAGACTTTAGAGGTTGTGGACGAAGTTATCAAGTTTCAATCCAAGTATTGGAAGTGTATGAAACCAGGTAATCCTTCCAATGTATTTGATGATGTGTTTGATTTACCTACTGACTCCAACATGATGAAACTAACCAATATTGGTGATCCAATCAGATTGCATCAAGCCACGGAATTATTCAATAAGTATTCGTTCATCAGCTTACCGATTATTAACTCCTCCGACGACAAATCTTCTACCTTCAGTATCGATTTACCTGCTCATCTCGAAGAAGTTGTTGTTGCTAGTCCAGATATCTATGAATCCAATTCGATAATACTATCGATTCACGATCCTCCAGAAATCTGGGCTAACATCAACCCCGTAAATGGTAATATCGAGGGAAACTCTTCGATTGTGTTAGAACACCCATTAACCCAAATCATTGAAAAAATTACTTCCGAGCTCAAATCATCGGAAGAGTCCTCTTCGCCAAATGAGAAAATCGGGTACATTGATATAAACATCCCTTCATTTGCATTGGCAATTCCAACAGGAAAGCAAAGCTCCACTTCCGAATACAATGCTAATTCCAATTACAATCCTACCATATTCGCACAGGAGCTTCTACTTTACATTTGGGATAACTACATTTCGTACTTCTCTAGCGTAAAGAAAATTGTCTTTGTGGGATTCGGAGACTCATATCAATCTATAGTACATCTTTATGCCAAAAGGCCGTCTCAGGAAATCAAAGAATTGGTTCAAGGAACAGTTGCATTCGTGAATCGATCTGCATTGAAGCCCTTGGTACCAGTAATGGATGAGTCCATGGTGGATTGGTACTATAAGAACTCTGTCATTTTCACTAGTTGTTTAAACCCTTGTTGGGTGGGTGCCGGTACTTCTTCTATTGCTAGATATAATAATGGGAATCTGAATGATGATGACAGTGCAAAGAGACCAAGAAGAAAGTTTGGTAGGGTGTTGAAGGCAGAATCAGACGGTCTTTGGGATGTTATCAGCGAACGATTTGACGAAGGGGTTGATTTCATATTGGACTCTATTGAAGATTTCAGTGGCAGCGACACTAGTAGCTGATGACATCCTACTGCCAACAGGGCTATCTACGGTTTGATTGACAGCTTAGAGGGTAATTAACTTGTAGAATATCAATGACTTAATATATAATTTTTATTGTGGGATTTGTTTCTATTTTATTTCTAGAATTTGTATTCAATCTACGTATTTTTCACTATTAAAATGTGTAACACGAGAAGATGCAGAAGCGATTGTAGATCAAGAATTATAATGCTCTAATGGAGAAATTCTGGATTATAAGAGGTCTGACACTAAATGAATATACAAGGAGTGAGTTGAGCTATGCTACGATTATGTGGAATAGGCTTGGTCTCCGATTTGGCACTATAATTAATAGGATATCGTTTATTCATCAAATACAACATATATTCTAAGGATCTCAAACATAACTAGGAAACCTTTTTGAAAACTGTTTTTCCAAATCATCTACATCAGGAATGGAAATTTCACTGCTATTACTTAACCTTCTACCATCAATGATTTCCTTACTAGGAGACTTCAAATAAACTGGTTTTTTGGGTTTTGGTGGAGGTTTTTTGTTCAATGCCGAAGTTGATGTTCCCAGAGTCACCAACGGAGTCCTAGCAGGTTTTGGTAAAGGTGAGGAAGCGGATGATTTGATTCCCTGCGATGAGACAGGAAGAGTAGATAATGATGAGGAGCTGTATGTATGAGACAGAGACAATGAAGAGGGAATTTTAGGCGAATTAGAGCCTTTGGTACTCTTCTTTGATGATAAACTGGAAGGAACTTTTGGAGGCTTTAAATGCTTTTGATGCTTATACGATGTAGGAATTGGAGAAGCTTTTGGTGCACTTGTAGGCTCAGGACTCGACGAGTAGGTTTTGTTTATTGCTGCTATGTCGTCTTGGTCATTTTCGGTATATCTTCCGTACCCACGAGCAGTTTTCTGAGTTTCATTAGTGTCCTGATTGTTTAATAACATGGCGGTTCTACGTTGAATGGACAATTTTTTGACAGAAGGAGCTGTCGATTCTGGCGAAGTTTTACGATATTCCTCAGAACTGGTACGAGATTTTCTAGGTTCTTCATGCCCGGAACTCTTTCTGCTTCCTGTCAATAATTGTTTTAGAGACGTCATGCTGGACCTTCTATGATGATTATCGAAATTATTATTGCCCGTGTCAGATCTAGTATTGTTGTTGCCTGTGTCAGATCTTCGGTGATTGCCAATATTGTTGTTCCCCGTATTTTGGGCACTGGATATAGACCCTCCCCCTGTACTAATTTTTCTGAGCCCATTCTTGATACTTTGTTTAATACTTCCGCCTGTGTTCTGCGCCAGGGAAAGATGTTTACTTTGGGCAATTTCTCGAGACCGGAGAAACTCGAGGGTTCCTTCTTTATCGTCGTAGGACGAATACAGAGTCAAGTCATCATTGCTTTCATTTAATTGTCTTTGAATGAAGTTTTTGAGGTTGGTTGAGGACTTTGCTTTATCGTCGTACAAGCTCAATGGCCGTGAAGTAGTCTTGCTGGAGCGTTTTTCGGACGAGGAATTTTGGAGAAGTTTTGACTTATCTATGGAAGCGAAAGGATCTGGTGGCTTGGATGTTCTCATGGTGACTACAGGATTTCTTATAGGAAATGATGGGGCGTCTTCTGCGTGGTGTGCAGTTTTAAGGGAATGGTGTGCCCTGGAATCTTCGGGTTTGTGCGAATGATGATGAGTTTTCACTGTATGTGGAATGACATTAGGGATTTTCTTTTCTCCTCTCATAGCACAAATTTCCTCGAGTAGCTGGACACCGCTGGGTCTACGGCGGGGGTCTCCACGCAAACAGCATTTGATGATATTTTTCAATCGGGAGGAATAATGTTGGCCTGGTGGATCAGGAGGGAATTGAAGGGTAGCATTACAATTCAAAATCAGCACCTCTAAGTCTCTAAGGGACGTTTGATTGGGCAGCTCAAATGGAGTGGTGTAGTAGCAGAGTTTATATAGTAAACACCCTAATGCCCAAATATCTGCTTTATCGTCTATGGCAAACCCCTTGGATAAATCAATCATCTCTGGTGCTCGGTATTGGGGTGTTGTATGCTGCATAATTTCGTCATGAAATAACAGTAATTCCTGCGGGTTTGTAGGAATGGCAGCGTATCCGACGGCAGACCCAAAATCACATAGCTTGTAGGTGCCCTTCTCGTCAATCAATACGTTCTCGATCTTGATATCTCGGTGGATGAGTGGAGGTTGAAGATGGTGACACATCACTACCCCTATGATGACGTCATGCATTATCGCTAAGATCTCCGGCTCCGACAACCGGTGGGTCAAGCGGGTGTTCATAAAGTCAATAAGTCCATTACGGGAGCAGTATTCCATAAGCAAGAACACTTCATATTGCTGTTGCTGGTGTGTGCTATTGGAGGCCGGAGGGTTTAGTCTCGAGGCATGGGAGTCGATGTAGGACACGATAGTGGGGTTACCCCTTAAACGTTTCATGGCGTCAACTTCTTGACGGAGGAGGTTCAATTGCCATTTGTTCGGCACCACCACGCGTTTCAAGCACGCGGTGGACGACCCATGGAAGGGAGGGTCGACGTTACATGTGTAGACGTGGGCGAAGCCTCCGGCGGAGATGTATTTGATGATAGAGATGTTATGCGATCCCACGGTTAATGGGGTGCCAGGGGAGTAGGCGTTGGGCGGCGGCGCAGGCATGTCGAAGCCAATTGAATGTGGGCCGGGGATGGATTGGTGGTGGTGTCAAAGAAGAGAGGTTGTTGAACCGGAGGAAAAGAGTGATCGAGGAGATATTGCTGGACACTTAGTGGATCAAAAGTGATGTTGAAGTCGCACCAGAAAAAAGATATGAGATGCGATGAGATAAAGAGAAAAGTGAGAAAGAGAAGTGAAAGAGAATAGAAGAGAACAAGGAATAAGAGGTCGTGCTTGTATATAGTCTGCAGAAAGGCCATTAGATAAGTAATAGAGACGTCGAGACCTGAGACGTTAGAAACCTGATATAGAGCTGTATTCAGGAAGGAGCTTTCCAGAAATTAGAGGAAGAAACAGATCTTCACTGCAACGAATAGAGGTTAGTTCCTATTGAAGTCTGAAGTTCCTATTGAAGCCTGAAGTCCCTATCATAAGTTGAGTTCGCAGTCGTAAGCTCATTTCTGCCGTCATAAGTTAATTCCCTGTCATAAGCTTGCTCGCTGTCATAAGCTCATTTGTCGTTCATTGCACGCTAGAAACCGCTTCTTTTATAGACTTCACTATAAGTTACCATGAAGTTCTACTTCGAAGCAGAACAGTTCTTAACAGACAACCGCAAAGGGAGTCTCAAAAACCGTATCTTCAACCACCCCAAGCTAGCAAATTCCCCTAAACACATCTATGCCGTGGTCTACTCCACTCTCAAGTACAAGGACCACATCCAAGTAGTGATACGAAAGTCTAAAATCAAAGACAGTCTCCCGAAGAAACTCAAAATCTCCGACAATTTACTTCTATTGGTGGTGCATGATTTGATCTTCTCTGCCAAGGGAAGGATCCAATCAGGAAAGCATCCAATCAAAGACGCAATTCTCAAGCATAAAACCAGACTCCAGGCTGAGATGACAAAATTGAAACTAAAGCTCAAAGTCAAATCAGTAGACGAATTGCCTACAAAAGGAGTCAATGAGGATGAAACCCCCGTACGATGGTGTCGTATCAACACCATCAAAACTTCTGAGGAGGATTTTTTTAAAAATCACCAATTTTTCACCAAATTGCAGCCAGTTTCTCAACTCAGCCAATTGACTGGCCCGGGAATGATTTACCACGACGACTACATTCCTCAGTTGTTCGGAATTCACCCCAAAGAGAAGTTAACTTCCACACAAGCATATCTCAATGGAGAGGTGATTATCCAGGACCGTGCCTCTTGTTTTCCGGCAGTGATTCTCAACAACGACCCCAAAGACGTGCACACAAAAGTCATTGATGCCTGTGCTGCTCCCGGAAATAAAACCACCCATTCGGCATCATATGTGTTGCTGCTGCAACTGTCTGATGGCGTAGTTTATGCATTCGAACGAGACAATAATCGGGTGAAGACCCTTAAAATTATGAGTGAAAAGGCCACCGGCAAGAAACATGCTAACTTGATTCAGGTGACCCACGCCGACTTCACCACCACCAAGCCAGAAGACTTCCCTGATGTCACAGGTATGGTAGTGGACCCCTCGTGTAGTGGATCCGGGATTTTTGGCCGAGCCCTTGAAGATAACAACGAACAAGAGAATGAAGAGGTGGATACTGAGCGATTGAATAAATTGGCTTCGTTTCAGTTTACCATCATGAAACACGCTCTCTCGTTTCCCCGAGCACGTAAAGTGGTTTACTCCACGTGTTCCATTCATCCCCACGAAAACGAACGGGTTGTCGTGGACTTGTTGATGGACCCACAGGTCAATGCACAAGGCTGGACGTTGGCACCACGGGATGTGGTGATTCCAAGTTGGCCGCGCAGAGGATGGGAGCAGGAATTCACTGCCATTTGCAAAGATGATACCGAGCAGTGTAGAGATATGGCAGGAGGGTGTGTTAGATCAGTGCCGAAGGAGGATGGGGGCATTGGTTTTTTTGCAGCCTGCTTCGTAAAAAAAGACGAAATAGATGTTGCATAATGAGAAAAATAAACTCAAACAAAAATACTGATGATCAGAGCTCAAGCTGCAGACTCGAGAGCAGTCATTTATCAAAAGTAAATAGCCGTATTTCAATTGCACCTCCAACTAGCACATTTACACTACATTTTCCATCTATACCCGAGCATTCTCTCACATTTATTTATCGTATTACGCTAAAAAATCTAAAGACGTCTGATGATGTCGTCAACGACTTGTTGGGTGGTGGAGTTACCACCTAAATCTGGAGTTTTGATCTTGTCTTCACTCAAGTTAGCATCAACGGCTGCATAAATCTTAGCAGCAGCTTGAGATTCACCCATGAATTCCAACATAAGTGCAGTAGATCTGATAGTAGCAATTGGGTTAGAAATACCCTTACCTTCGATGTCAGGAGCAGAACCATGACATGGTTCACCAATAGCGAAGTTGTCACCAACATTGGCAGAAGGAACCACTCCCAAAGAACCGACTAAAGCAGCTGCACCATCACTTAAGATGTCCCCGTATAAGTTTGGAGCCACAACAACGTCGAAGATTTCTGGTTCTCTGAACATACGGTAAACCATGGAGTCGACAATCTGTTCTTTATATTCAATGGAACCGTATTTTTCTGGGTTGGCATCATAAATCTTTTTACAAGTTTCACGGAATAAACCATCAGAAACTGACAAAACATTGGATTTATGAGTAACAGTGACAGATGGAGTAGAGTGCAAAGAAGATACTGAAGAAGAATCTCTAATTGCTTGTCTTTGTAAAGCGATTTCATAGGCAATCTTGGCGATGTTAGTAGTAGCAGTTTCGGTGATTCTCTTAATTGCTTCTGCTACTTTAGTACCATCTTCTTTGGTATAGGCTTTTTCTTCCTTGATGTATAAATCTTCAGTATTTTCTCTAACAATTACCATATCAACTGGTCTACCGATTCCTTCGACAGATTTTACTGGTCTAACATTGGCATATAATCCCAATTTCTTTCTTAAAGCAACAATTGGGGAAGAATAACCGGCAACTTTGGTAGTAGGAGAAGAAACAGCACCAAATAAAGCCCCATTACATTCGTTTTGCAACACTTCGACAGTTTTGTCAGGTAAAGCAACCCCGGTTTTTTGGAACAACTCAAAACCAGCATCTAAGTTGACGAAATCAAATTGTAAATCCAAACTTTTTGGCAAGCTTTCCAAAACGGCTTTACCAGCAGGAATAACTTCACGGCCAATTCCGTCACCAGGAATTAATCCAATTTTTAAAGTTTTGGCACATCTGGCAGAACTGGAGAATGAACGTAATGCTGATCTAGATAACATGGTGATATACAATTGACCTAAAAATTACACTATGAGGAGAAGAAAGTGTTATCAAGAAGTGAAAAATCTGGAGAAACTGAATTCATATATACAGGACAGATAAATTTTTCATTAGGCGCTAACAAAAAAGGACTGCAAAAAAAATGAGTCACTCACGTGCGCCGCAACAGGGCCGAATCCGGAAATGGGAAGATAAGGTCTTGAATATTGGAGTTCGGTGAACGGATTGACAATCGAGAGGACTTATGGGTGGGCTAATGAGCGGGTTACTAGAATATTGGCATACCGAAAGAGAGAGATGAAAGAACCTGGGTGTAAAAGTGGAAGTTCAGTCGTTTATTTAGTAGTATTCTATAGAGGACGGTTGCAAGGTTGCAATAGAAAGAAATCGACCTCGTTACGATCCTCCTATAGCAGTTATCCGAAGCAAGAATATCATGCTATAAATATAAATGCACCCCTTACTAAAGAACAAGGATCTGAGAAAAACTTCGACTGGGCGCCGTTGTCTTCTATAGACAATGTGTGTCTGCATACTTGTTCTCTAAGAGGCAAATCAAAAATTTGATGCATGTCTTAATAGATATGATGCATGAGCGTCATGCGATGTATATCTAGACATATTTTGTATGTGATTAAAAAAGTCTATATGTCACAATTTTATCTCAAGTGTGCATTGGCCGATACAAAGCGTCTACAACAGTATGTCAAAAGTTACGGGTTCAACCCCGCAATGTATATTTACAAGTAATGACATTATTGAGCGGAAAACAAAAACAACACCAAGGTATATACAAAGGATCATTAATTTTTATTAGTCATCAAATCTTAGTTGTCGTTGCTCTTCACGAGACCAACTTTAGCAGGTCTCAACACTCTCGAGTTCAAGGTGTAACCTGGTTGCTGGACATGGAAAACAGTACCTGGTTCCTTGTCTGGTTGGTGAAGTTCAAAGGTGGCTTCGTGTTGGTTAGGATCAAAAACTTCACCTAATGGGTCAATTTTTTCGATACCATGTTTGTTAAGGGTCTTTTCAAAGACACCTCTAGTCATATTGACCCCTTCATAGAGATTTTTAACTTCTTCGTTGGTTTTCAAAGTATCTTCTTTAACTGCGTTTAATGCCAAACTAAAATTATCAAGTGATTCTAACAAATCTTTAGCGAATTTTTGCAAGGCAAAATCTTTGGCTTTTTGCACTTCTTTTCTGGTGGATTCCTGTAAGTTACGGAAATCAGCAACAGCTCTAGCATAATGGTTCTTCATGTCTGCTAATTCTTTGTCCTTTTTGGTTAATTTGGCTTGTAATTGTTCTACTTCAGATGGTTCGGCATCTGCAGCAGCAGTTTCTTCAGCACCTTCAGCGGTAGCTTCAGAAGAAGCGGTTTCAGCGGTTTCGGCAGTTTTAGCATTTTCAGCTTCTTTACCTTCGGCTTTGGCATCGGTGGAGGCCAAACGGAAACCGATTCTTGGAGTGGCGGCGATTTTCATTGGAGTCATGACACGAACTGGAGGAAGCCCAGAACGAGCGGAACGGAGGGCGGTTCTTGCTACCGAGGAATACAAAGCTCTGTGCATAGTTGTAGTATACGGTTGTGGAATAAGGTAAAACTTTGAAAAATGTTGAAATGTCCTCAAACTTTTTCTCTGAGGTAGTGCGATGGTGGCCAATTGACATCCGTACATCTGCACTTGAGTTCCGTACACCACTATATTAGGAGAAGAAAGGGGACGCAAACGGAAACGAAAAAGGAGACGTCTGAGCTCAAAGGAGGAGATTCACGACTCGGTAACAAGGAAATTCTTCCTTTTCTTCAACAATACAGATAGGAATCTGATCCCAGCTAAAAGCTAATCTTCTTTCTACGACTCCTTTTTCCGACCTTGCTGGAGTCGATGCTAAAATTATCATTGTTTTATGTGCAGGAGAATCTCCGAATGACATATAAAAATGGGGAAAAAGCCCCCCAGATTTATGAGCAAAGTTCAGGGTCGTTGCCGAATACTTGATAATTGACACGAATCCATTGTCTGAAAATGTCTGCAGCTGCTAAAAAAACCGTATGCATTTTTTTTGTCTCTCCACATTATCTTGCAATTACTAACAAGTAGGGAATCTTAGACTTTGCTGATAAATCAGGTGCCTTCAAAAGGCAAGCTTCGCAATTCAGAAACCACATTTCTCGAGCTGCTGATGCACCTTTCAAAGCTGAGGCCAATCGGTATCATTTGTATGTATCATTGGCCTGTCCATGGGCACACAGAACCTTGATTGTCAGACATTTGAAAGGATTGAGCCCAATTATTGGGTTGTCCATTGTCCATTGGCACATGGACGAAAAAGGATGGAGATTCATCACTGAAGAAGAAATAAAGACTCGTGAAAGACCTAGTGATGTTTCCAACGGTACTGAAGACCATTTGTATGGGTTTTCTAGAATCAGAGAATTGTACTTCAAAGCTAATCCTGAATACAGTGGTAGATTTACGGTGCCAGTACTTTGGGACAAGAAACTTCAAACGATTGTTAACAATGAATCCAGTGAAATCATTCGTATCCTCAACACTGAATTCAACGATCTTCTTTCCGGGGATCATGCTGATGTAGATATTTACCCTGAAGCATTGAGAGAGAAAATTGATGAAATCAACGGCTGGGTTTATGACAATATCAATAATGGGGTGTATAAAGCCGGTTTTTCTACTAAGCAAGAAGTTTACGACAAAGAAGTAACTAATGTCTTCACCCATCTTGAGAAGGTTGAAAAATTGCTTGCTGAGAATGAGTCGAGCTCAAAACATAAGTTTTTGTTAGGCAACCACCTTACGGAAGCTGACATCAGACTCTACACCACAATTATTCGATTCGATCCGGTTTATCATCAACATTTTAAGTGTAATTTGAAGATGATCAGACACGATTTCCCCCATATCCATGATTGGGTGAGATTGTTGTACTGGAAGATTCCTGGGTTCGCTGAAACGACGGATTTCGACCACATAAAGAAGCACTACACTAAGTCTCATCTCCAAATCAATCCTACGGGAATCACCCCAATGGGACCAATTCCAAACATCTTGCTGTTGGACTGAGTCCATTTGGTGTTTTGCGCCCGTACATCCATATTTTATATGCAATTTTATATTTGTGTCACTTAATCTGTAGCTTTACACGTCTCAGGCAATTAAATCCTAAAGCGGACGACAGACGAAAATAATTAGTAAATAAACCAGACTAAAAAAAACATTAAATACATAAACCTTCTTCGTGAAAAAAAATTATATATAAAGCGTCAGGCAATTAGTTATTAATTGTAATTCGCTCTTTCTGATTGCTATCCGTTGTTGTCAATGAGAGATTATAAGGTTGTCGTGTTGGGAGCCGGAGGGGTTGGTAAATCCTCGGTAACGGTTCAATTCGTCCAAGGAGTTTACGTTGAGAGTTACGACCCCACCATAGAAGATTCCTACCGAAAACAAATTGAGATTGATGGAAGAGCTTGCGACTTGGAGATCTTAGATACTGCTGGAGTGGCGCAGTTCACTGCTATGAGGGAATTGTACATCAAATCTGGTAAAGGTTTTTTACTCGTATATTCAGTGACGGATGAAAACTCGTTGAACGAATTATTGGCATTGCGTGAGCAAGTATTGAGAATTAAAGACTCGGATAATGTGCCTATGGTGCTTATTGGTAATAAGTGTGATTTAGAAGAAGACAGAGTCTTGAGTATTGATGATGGGATCAAAGTTTCTCAAGATTGGGGGTTAGTTCCGTTCTATGAAACCAGTGCCATGTATAAAACCAACGTGGACGAAGCATTTATCGACGTTGTGAGACAAATAATGAGAAAAGAAGCTCAAATTAGTGCTGAAAAAAAGCAACAGAAAGAATTACAGAAACAGCAGCCGAATGCTGCATTAAATACCCAAGAGGAAGACCTGGAGCAAAGAGTTGACAGCTCTAATGTACAAAGACAAAGAACCAAACAGTCCATAGCAGAGAACCCAACGGAAAAATCGAAAAGCAAGTGCTGCACTATCATGTGATGCGGATGCAGACATTCCTGCAATGGCGGTGGATTAATACTGTGCATATAAGTTGTCTGATGCCATAATGTCTGCTTTTCTCAGACTATTGGATCTTCGCAAACTAGATTATAATATAGGACTACTCTGCAAAAGTTTCATGATTTTCCTTTCTTTCGTTTAACCTTAATTTTCTAATCTCTTTTTAATACCACGTTCCACGTACCATTTATAAAATTGATATCATAGCCTCACCAAATAAGGTTTCTTGGACCTTGAAGCCCTGAAGCCATCGCGTTTTGTATCTCGTCGATCTACCCTATTAAATCCTTAGATCGAACCTCAGATGCAGGACTCGTCTTAAACCAGAATGTAGTCGTGCGATGGTGTTACAACCGCCTCTGTCTGTGAAGTCAGTATATGATGAATATCTGTATCCGTGAAGTCTGTGTCTGTTTAATGTCTGCGTCTGATGAGTGTCTGTTCCTGGTATGTCTATAAAATATGTATTATGCATGCTGTATGTGTATGCAGTATGTCTATAAAGTGAACAAACTGGTTTTTCTTTTTCCGAATGGGTAAACCACAAGTGCGGCTGCAAATAATCCCACACTGATCCCAATCGACACCTCCACCATGGTGGCCCCGAAGCTCAAGGAACTTACGTCGGTACTTGAGGTAGAGGTGGTAGTACTTGAATTGGAATGGGTAATTTGATTAGCAGAATCAATTCCTGATAACAAGGTACTTTTGGATGCAATCCCGGAGGGAACTTGCACGAAAATAGCTGGTAGCATGGCACTGACGGCCATACCTTTCCAGATTCTCGAGTACATGTTACCCAAGATCCCAATGATGAAAGCACCGATGGCTGCGGTGAACTCAGTGACTTCCTGAAAATGTTTTCCGGCAAAATAGGTGCCGATATAACCAATACTAGCAATCACCACCATGACCGGGATTTGTCTCCACCGAGCCTGGTTAATGAGCCCCAAGCATGTGGAAAAAAGCGGAACGAACAAAATCCTCCATTTATCGTCAATTGAATGCCCATCATCGCATGTAGCCTTGTCGGTAGCACTAGAATCAACCCAACCGTAGAGGGCCGCACCCAAAGTAATGCCGAATCCCAAGAACAACGAGTAGATGATGGCATAGAACATTCTCACAGACCCAGCGACCAAATTCTTCGACTGCAATTCTAGCGATCCACACAAAATGATGTAACCGGGCAAAATCAACGCCAACGAGCCCTGGGCAATGGCTCCAAAGCAGAAGGTATTTCCTCCATGGATGGAACCAATGGCTCTGGCGATGAACGAAACCACGATAGAGGCCGTAACCTCGAACACGGAAGAGTACAAGTTGGATATGGACGAGACGAAGAACTGTAAGTAGCCCACACAGAGCCCAATGCCAAATGCAATAGGAACATCGTACCAGTTACCACTGAAAGCAAACGGACAAACTGCTGCTGAACCAAGGCCGTAGAAGAACACACACATCCACGGAGAATAGCGGTTTCTCTTCTTGAGCAACTCCTCCAATTTTGCTGCCGCATCTTCGACCCCAATCAAGTCGTGAATGACTCCCTTGTAGATTGCATGGGTGTCGGACAATTTAGAGAGATTGAGTCCCTGCGTACATCTGATTAAATGGACCTCTGAAGTTCTGGTGGCAGCATCACCGAAGGCCACGATCATACACCCGGGGAAGTAGATAAACTGTCCGTCTATCTCCAACACTCTGCTGGTCATTACCATGTACTCTTCGAGTCTGTGAGTAGGGGCTCCAAACAACATCAAAGCTCGGCACATTCTCATGATAAACCGCTGTCTTTGGAGAATGTCTGCGATGTGGACTGTGATTCTTAATCGTTCTTGCTGCTGTTTCTTGTGCTGTTTGAGCTTCCTACCCAATTGTGGCGCTTTTTTGGCATTGGTGCTAGTCTTTTTGAATGCTTTGGGTCGGGCATTTTGAAATGAGGGTAGATTAAGTTCATCTCCATTGTTATCTACATACCATTCCTTTTCGTCCACAGTTTCGTCAGAGCTCTTTTTTGAGTGACTGCCCACATGCGAGAGCTTTCCTGGTAAGTTTTTGGCCATTTTCCCACCCTTTTTGATCCCACTTTTCAACTTCGTGAAATCAACGGTGCTGGAGCTTTTGCTTTCGTACATATTAACGCTATTGTCATCATAAATATCATCATTGACCATGGTAGGCCCCGTAGATAAGCTCACAGCGGATTTTTCGGCCTCCTGGTTCTGGTAGAGCTTCAATAATGACGATAATACTCCGGCATGGACCTGTTTTGGCGGAGCAATATAACTGGTGTCGTCATCTCCGTCCAACAATAAATAGTCATCATCGTTAATGTCATCCACCACTCCAGACGCTACATTATAGTCTGGATTCGGTTGGTAGAATTGTTCCGGGCTTTCTGCCTCAGAGAAAGGTGACTTCTCCTGTTGATCGGAGTGATGACTAGAGGAGCTTTCTTCATGAGAAGCAAGTACTTCTGCTGCTCCCGGGACATGGATAGAAATCAAGTTCTTCGCTTCGTCATTGACCTGACTGAAATCGAGTCTTTTCATCTCAATGCTGCCTCCGCCTACTTCTTGCTCTTCGTCTGTATGCTTCTCTCTGCTGTGGTGCGAGGCACCTGGCACCAATCCACCTCCACTAATGCCTCCTCCTGTAGAACCTGCTTGTAGGACTCTGCCCAAGAAAGTGTCTGACATGGGCTGAATCTCTGCTTCTTCTGCTTCACGGGCATATTCGGGGGCGGAGAATGCCTGATTTGCAAGAGTAATCCTCCGTATAAAGTCTCGGAGGGCTGGTTTTCTTGTAGTTTCTGAGTCGCCTGTTCTTGTGGATGATGAAATGGACCCGGGTCTTCGAGACAGCTCTGAAATGGAGCCTGTTCTACGGGCCAGCTCCGAGATGGAACCCGATCTTCGTGCCGCTTCAGTGCCAGGTCCATGACTAGGACCTCTTGTTTGGTCAGTGATGTCTGTCTCTCCGCGGGAGCCCTTCCTTGCTACTTCTTCACCCTGGGCCTGTTCTTCTTCAGAATCAGAGTATTCGTAGTGTTTGTTGAATTTATGGAGCTCCAGGACGCGGTTTCGGGCCTCTTCTTCTTCGTCATCGTCGGACTCCGACAACTCGAGGTCCTTGGCCGTGGTCTGGGGCTGGAACTGGAAGCTAGGCAATTCAACGGTTGGGGTTCTGGGGTCACCAGGATGAATGATTTCGGAGTACGAGGAGTCGGAGTCGGACGAATATCTAGGGCCCGATTCTTGGCTGATCACTGTATCTCTGCTTCTGGTCTGGTCGGGGAATCGAACTGACTTGTTGGACGCGGATGTGAACTTCTTACCGGCCTTTTTGACGAATGCATTGGTGGATGATTTACTGGGTTGTCTACCGAGCTGGGGAATCGAAAGCTGCGGAAGATTGATTTTGGACGTGAAGTTGGAGTCATATTCGTCATCTGAAGACGATGAATTGTCAGCCATGGCTACACCAATAAGAAAGAAAGAAAAAAAAAAGAAGAAAGAAAGCAAGAAAAGAAGATAACTAAAGAGAGAAGTAGAAAATGGCTGAAAAAAAAAGAAAAAAATCAGGGCAGCAAGCCAAACATAAAAAGAATCTCAAAAACGACGCCCGGCTGAACTTAATAAACAGGGGCTGTTCCGCCTAGACAGGGGGGCGCCAAGTGTGGGCCTGGAATGGGACTCGATGGGCTAAATGACGTACTGGCGTGGCTATTTCTCGGTCCAAGTTTGTCCTATTGTCTACATTCACCACCGAAGCATCAGATAAGAGAGCTTGATGGAGATAGAGTTTGGTTTGATACCGCGCTTAGCAAGGGGCAGGAGATCGAGAGGGCTCAAGCGGGGTGCGGCAAGTGAAGTGGGCCGTTTTCTGGCCACAGCCATGAGACTTGAGTCCTAATATGGGGTTGAGTCTTGTTTAACTGGTGTAGGTAGTGAGAGCTTCTCTCGGTCTCTGGTGTCATCTTTGTGGGTGGTCCAAGCCGTCGTATGACGTAATTAGAAAAATGAAGGTTTTGTGATTTTGTGACAAGAAAAGGTTGAAGGGTCTGAAATTACGTAGAAAAGGTAGAACAGAGTGAAATTATGACGTTAACCAGTTGCAAAAATGGAAGCAAAAATGAAAGCAAATGTAGAAAACGGTTTTGACATGGGGTGTACATATTATCAACTTAAAAAATAGTCATATTATTTGACTTCAAAATGTCTGTCTACATCAAAAAAAACCCACCCGCATATGCGACTGCGCAACACATCGCCTACAGCTCTACATGGATTATTGCACGCATTACAATAAATTATCCCCATTAATTAATTACCAAGAAGTTGGGCCGAAGGATTCACCCTTGCCAAGTACGACTCTAATGGCAGTACCCAAAGTGTCACTGGTGTTGATAACATTGTTACCCCACCAACTGATCGAGGCATTGGTCAAGTTCAAACACAAGAACACAATTAACAAAGACCAGGCTAAACCAATGTCTAACCCAGCCGATAAACTATAGTTGTATTTACTCCACCAGTGGAAGTATCTACGTTTGATGAACCATCCAAAAATTAATCCAACCATGGAGTAAGCCCCGTAGTTGTAAGGAGTGGCTGGAGGAATGTAACCGGTACCGGAGAAGAACACGGGCCAGTTAATATGCTTGATTGGACACTTAGGCCATTTTTTAAGGATTAACCAACTGATAACTGGAAGAACGGCACCGATAATAAAGAAGAATAACAATCCATAGTAAAGTTGACCGTGGGAGAATTGTCTTTGAGGGCCAATGACACCCCAAATAATACTAGCGTTGAAAAAGACTCTACCATTTGGACAGGTATAGTGTTGCTTTTGGTCGGCAGCGCATAAGTCATCAATGTTACCGTAAGCCCATCTCAATACACCTACTTGGACAAGAGATCCCCAGATGGTGGCAACCAATTGGGCCCAGAAGGCAAGTCTTGGAGCACACTTCAAGTAGACGGAAGCAGTCTTCATGTCTTGAGCGAACAAAACAGCTTGATTATTAGTGATGTAACCATAAGTCTTGAAGAACATCATGGCAATTGGCTTACCAGGTAACATGTAACCAATGATGAATTCGGTGATGACATTCAATCCGACAGCAATATTTGTTTTAGCGTAAATAATACCAACTGGCAATAAGAACAATAAAGCAATAAGTAAAGCAATCACCAAACACCACACTGGCATTTCCGTATTCCAGGCTCTAATGGTTGCAATACTCAAACCAAAAGAAATGAGGAATAAGATACCGTACCACCATTGAGGAATCTGCTTATAGTTTTGTCTGGACAATCTGATGTGAACATCGACTCTTCCTCTGTTCTTCCATTCGTCCCAAAGTTCATTACCATGGAACAAAACAGTGTGCACCAAGGTAGCGGTCATGGAAGCGAAGGACAAACCGTAACTGATAGCGAATGTAGTGGACAAGAAAAGAGGAGAGTATTTGGAGTATTCTTCCTTGTTGAAAGTCAAAGTTTTAATGTCAACGATCTTCGACACATTGTAGGTTTCACCAAATCTGTCATATGATGAAGAGGAAGAAATAGGTAAGTATTGGGCATACCAGGTGTTAGTGTAGTGAATGGCTGGAACAATGGCCCAGAAGATAACCACAATAGAGAGGAAAATGGTCCAGATGGTAGCAGAGTCCGGAATCAAAGGAGATCCAATGTATCCGGCAACCTGGTTCCAGTCAAAAGTAAGAGGGAACAATCCCAAACCGGTAGAAGCACCAAAAACCTGGTTAAGAATAACGTTGTTTGGTCTAATCCAAGTAGGCCAGGCAAAGTAACTCAAGCCCTGGAAAATGAATCCAGGGAAGAAGTACCAGACAAACGAACAACAGAAGACAATAGTGAAGAAACGAAGACGACTGATTTTCCATCCGTGAACGACGTGATTTTCGTTAATGTGCATGTTGGTCAAGAAAGTGGTTGTCACCAACGAGGCAGGCCAAACAGCACCGGAAGCATCGACCAAGAATTGACGGGCCAATCCACCTAAACTCAAACCAATAAGTTGGGTACTCAAGACGGCCACGATAGCGAAACCGGTACCGAAATCCGATTTATAGAAACGATTTTGGGCCATCAAGATATCAGTAGCGTAAGCAGTACCCCCACCAAAGGAAACAGAACCCATAATAGTGATAAGAGCATGTTCTTTCAAAGTGAATGGACCTGGGTTAAGACCAACTCCAAAAATTTTCCAGTTGGGAAGACATTTTTCCCAGGCTTTACCAATAGGCCATGCCAAAATGGATGTAACGTAAGTGGTGATGGAGAAGGAAGGAGAGTGGAAAGAGAAAAGCAAATTCATACCACAACCGATGGTAGTTAAGATCAAACCAATAGTCCACATTCTGATAGTGTTCTGCATCACCGATGGGTCATCGGTACAAGGAACAGCCGATCTAACCTCGGGATAAGGACTGTCATCTTCAACATGAACCGCAGCATACTCATCCTGGGCAATGACGTCCTCCATATGGGAGGTGACCGGGTCGAACTCTTGCGATTTGAACACATCTAAAGCGATGGCTTTGTTGGAGCCAGCCTCATAGTCTGGAACTTTTTCGTCAGAAACCTTTTTCTCGTCAATATTGACGTCCTGAATGTCAAGACCTTCGTCACTTTCTTGTTGGTGAGTACCAAAAGCACTTCTAAGTTTGTTCATATTTGACACACACCCTACACGTATATTTTATTCTCTACAATCAGTGACGGACCCCGGCTCATATAAATACGGAGACAAAAATACTGTTATCGATGAAATGATTTCTGTCCCCTCCACATAACTAGAAAATATTACAATGCTGCGCTGTTAAACTTTTCCGAAAGCTAAATTGTTGATTAACCACATTTAGATACCTTTTCCTGCATATCCCCAGGTTAAGATGCCCGTGGTGCCGTGACGTCGCTAGGCATCCGTTATCTGAGTCCAATCCTCCATAGTGCTGGGGGCTTTGGTTTTCAGGCAACCACTCTGCTCGGGCTTAGAAGGTGTTTATTAATTTCATCCCGTACCATGCAAGAGTTATGCCATAGATGTGGGGTGGCTGGATGTGCTACGGCCCTACAGGGCTATTTTCTGAGGAGTAGGTCACCCGCAGATTCGCTCTCCGGTATGGCTTTTTATTTTGGGATGGTCGACCCGCTATGGCTCCGTGAGTTCCTTCCAATACTGGTGAAACATCCTGCCTGAAGGGTAATTTTTTGACGTGCTGTATTGTAGTCATGCACAATTTTATTTTTTCGGTACTATTTTGCGTCAGAAGAAAATCCGCTTGCCAATGCGGCTCCAAAAATAAAAGGTGCCATTCCCGGTTCAGGGCCATGGCTAGGGCATTCTTTATCGGCTTTAATTATATCGGCACAAGGTAGAGAGCCTTAAACATGTACTGGGACGTGAAATTAAACTTTTATCCTTAGAGGGAAATAAGCAAGAAGCGAAATCTCATGAATCTTATTATCTTCTAAGTTTCATCTGGCCTTCTGTACGAACAGGGGGACGATTACGTGCAGCTGTGCGTTCTATGGCTTATCGTTGAGCGGTTTCATTTTTCGTAAATCGTTTCCATTTCAGTTTCGACACTTTCCACTGAGAGAAGATGTCTGCAAGTTGGTCTGCAATCGCTGGCGCCTAAAGTTGTGGAAGATGAGATCTTTTTCTTTTTTTTTGGGTTGACGCACGCTTCCATGACATAAACTCACGATAAACGGCCCATTGCTTTCCCGATAAACAAGCTTGTTGCATCTTTGCATCCTGATAGCATTCGATCAGCCACTTGTCCTGATAACACTTGCTTTTTTTTTTCTTTTTTCGATAAGCAAGTCGGTGCTTATGGGGTCTCCACAATCTGGCTCGACGTCACAAGCCCAGGATCTTCTCAACTATGGCAATAGCCATATCAAAGAACCCGGTGAAGTACAGCGCAAAAGTTATCAATTTTCGTTTCCTCTACCGATAAACAGTCAACACCCTCCGGCTACGGCTACCTTCTACAATTATCAGGGTAATGTCGTAACAAAGTCCAACCCTCTAATGGTGGAGGATCAATCCAAGCCCATAACAAAGGCTATCAAGAAATCTACGGCCATACCGAAACCTGATCAAGAAAGACCGCATGTTTGTGCCTTTGAAGGGTGCAAATGGGCATTTGCAAGACTTTCGGATCTCCGGAGACATGAAAAGTCCCATGCTGCCCCAATATACAGTTGTCCCTACTATAAAAACGATCCCAGCTGTCATAAAAACGGTGGTGCATTCAATCGACTTGATGTTCTAAAACGTCATTTGAAATTGGTACATTATGTACGAGATAAACATCAAAACTTTATGGATTCTGATTCTGGCTGGTGTCGGTGTTGCCAGAGAATGTTCCCGTCCTCAAAAACCTTCATTGTCCATTGCTTAGAATGTGCCCAAAGCAGTAGTGCATCTACAGAATGGAAGATTCAAAACTTTCAGGAGAAGAAGGATGTTGAATCCGATGAAGACACCAACAAGGAGAAGGAGAAAACTAATATTGACTCTTCTCTTATCGACTACTACAAGCTCAATGAATCAAACTATCTAGAGACGGTGGCCTCTAAAGCCAGTGATGAACCCTTAGCCAAACGACCACGAACGACATGAATAACGAATTTTTTTTCCCGAATAATGGACACTATTCTTATTGAGAGTATGAAATTTTTGTAATAGAAAGAGTTTAGTAACGTCGGAGCCATAGCCAAAGCCTTACTCCACATTTGAAATAGAGGGACATCAAAGGTGTATGTATGGCGCTTCTTTTGTTTCCGTATATCCTGGTCTGTGACCGAAAGAGAACAAATAACATCGGAAAGTCAACAGAAGGTCACCTATTACCAAATAGGAAAGATTGAAAAATAAAGTAACAATAGACAATAAAAAATCAAGCATTCAATGCATGAGAGCAGACTGGAACCCTTTTGATCATGCACTTTCGAAACAGGTAGAGAGCCTCTCACTTACTTTTTTCAGTACTCCACTTTGAAAAGTGTTTTTCTCTCAGAAGCTCTTTTTTAAGCCGACTCGATATCTACACTACAACTCTGGTCAAATTATTTATATGACGGATATATCAGTAAGTAGAAGGAAAAAAATAACAAAATATCATCAAAAATAATATACAATTCTAATTATACAAGGCCATCCAGTCAACGGTTCCGTGATTATGGTTGGAATTCTGTTTCCTCAGGTTCCTCTCCCTCTCCGTCCTCTTCAGGTCTGGCTTGATCAAAGAAATCCAAAATAGCACAGTTTGGATGCAAGATGTATACGGTTCTGGTAGAATCTTGACTTTCAGACCGGGTTTCTTCTGGAAGAGTTTCATCCAAAGAATTGGTAACACTCATCAAAATCTTATCCCGAACCAATCTCCGTAAGACCTTGAACGCAAGCACTCTTTCAGTACGATATTCTTGCTCACTTTGAATATCATCTTCCTTCTGGGTTAAGTACCAGTCCACAATCTCTTCCTTGGTCAATCCCTCACCTCCCTGGTTATCATCATCAGACACTCTCTTCACCAATAGATTCATAATAGCCACATATTTATCGTAGGTGATGGTAGTTTTCTCTGCTGGTTGTCTTTCTTCTTCATTCTCTTGGACAGGTTCTTCTTGGTGAACAGTTGGTTCTTCCTGAACATCTACTTCCATAACCTGGTCTTGATCTTCTTCCTCTATTTCGATATCATCCATTTCAACTCTAATAATGGATTGTCTCAAAAGATCGTAAGCTTCAGCAACAAAATTAGGGGTGATTTCTTCAGAACAGTTAGCTCTGGCGATAGCTTCCGATAAACGAATCATAGATTCTAATTGTCTCACTGTGATTCTATAAGAAGATCTACCTAACCCTTGTGCATCATCACTTCGTAATTCCTTATATCTTGTAACCAAAAAATCTCTTGCATCCTTAGTCATTGTTGGCTTGAAGGTTTTGGCATACTTTATGTATCTTGACACCTGTTCTGCAGAATATGGAGGATCAATTGCTGCATCACGAAGCATATGCAAGTCGACAATGTGCGATGCCAATTGAGTATCTATTCTTTCATTACAATCATCCAAAATAACAAAGAATAAGTCAAATCTCGACATAATTGGGGCTGTCATAGATAAATTCGACCTCAACCCAATCTTACGATTATATCTACCACCAATAGGATTAGCAGCTGCTAAAATTGATGTTCTAGCATTCAAAGTAGCATGAATCCCTGCTTTGGCAATCGAGATGGTTTGTTGTTCCATTGCTTCATGAATAGCAACTTGATCTCCAATATCCATCTTATCGAATTCATCAATAGCACATATACCATTATCAGCTAACATCAAAGCCCCCGCTTCAATGGTGTATTCTCCACTTTCTTCATCTTTAACCACAGCGGCAGTTAAACCAGCAGCAGAAGATGCTTTACCAGAAGTATAAACTGCTCTAGGTGCAAATCCACATACATACTTCAAAAACTGAGACTTGGAAGTAGAAGGGTCTCCAACGATACAAATGTTAATGTCACCTCTTAAATTGATACCATCAATAGTTTTTTTATGAACACCTCCTAACATTTGTAATAAAACACCCTTTTTCACCACATCATGTCCAAATACTGCGGGAGCGATGGATTGAACCAATTTACTATAAACGTGTTCATCCCTAACCATTTTTCTTAATTCTTCAGCTTCAGAATCGGTAATAGAGTTGATGAAAAGTTCTTGTTCATTGGGTCCTTGGAAATCGGTCTCGGTACTATCTTTTTCATTTCCTACTTTATTAACCAAAGAAGAAACTGAGCATGCGTAGAAAGCAATTTTATATGTAAGATCTCTTACTCCTAAAGCTTTTAACCCAGAAACTCCTGATGCCAATTCTGCAGATCCGCTACCTCTATTTTCTTTCATAGATTGAGGCTTAATACCTGGTAATCCAAGTTGAGAGACATCCGGAATAACAATTTCAGTACCAGTAAATTTACATTTATCCCCTGGTTTAGCTCTTTCCACTGATTCACCACGTAAAATCACATCTAAAGTACGAGGCATGGAACCAGTGGGGATTTCATTTGCATTTTCTTGAATTCTACACTTCTGCCAATCAATAAACTGTGATTTCGCAATATTCAAAGTAAAGTATGCTTGGTTATCACAAGAAGGACACGAAGTTGGCTGGGTGAATTTGAAAACTTGTTCTACACCTTCAATGCCGGCACCACAGATGTCACAAGTAAACGATGCCTTGTATAACTCTGGTCTCACTTCGGAAGATCTAGTGACCGTACCAGAAATTGTCATTAAACATCCGATTTTTTCGGTTCTGATATCCCGAATTCGGTGTACAGTTGGCAAACCATACAAGGAAATTTGAAATACCCGCTCATTGGCAACAGACGATGTGGAACTAGATTCTTCTGAGCCATTATTATCATCTTGACTTCCTAACAAATTCATGTAAAGTAAACTTGGTGCATATTTCTTCAATAAATTTTTCAATCCTTTCAACAAAAACGGATTGAATCTGTAATACTGTTCAACAATGGTTTGGGCTAAAGTACTATCATACTTAAGAACATCCATGTAATCAACATACAAAGTACTGTATTCATAGTTCTTCATAGTCTCTAATTGAGCGAGGTATATTTTCCCTTGCCATTTATCATTATTGCTTGGTTCTTCATCTACGTAGTTTTCAATGAATCTTTCGAATGTCTCTCTAACACTCTCACCGGTAGTATCCACGACTTTAGGAACGGTGATGTCGGTCCTTCTATTTGTTCTTGGAGCTGGTTGTGAGTTTGGTGCAGGAGTCCCTTGGCTTAAATTGTCGCTGTATAAGTAAGGTTGTTGAGGGTGAGGTGAAGAAGTAGATCTTCCAATCGAAGATGGGGGTTGGGATGTATTTAGTAACTGGGCAGCATCAGAGGGTATTTGCCCTGGTGACGATACGAAGTTGGACATTGCAATTCTATGAGGAGATATGAACTAAGAAAGAAAATAGATAAGAAAACAAAAAGAGTGGTTAAAAAAACTCAAACAAAAAGTTGTAGAATTTGAAAAATGACTTTGACGCGTACCTCATTAGCTTTCCCAATTTGGAATAATTATGTGAATTCAATTACGGTGTATTTCAACACGTGACTTTAGAATTGCGAGGGTCAAAAACTTGTATTCCGGGGTATGAACCTGCTTTCAATCAAATTTACTCTGATAGAGCCCTACAATGTTCAGAAGCGCTGTGCGACTCAACGCTGCTTTGAAGAATCCCCAATGTAAGTAGATCTTGAGTTTCCTTATCAACTTTGGTACTAATCTGCTAGATCCACCGAGCTTGCTTAACCTCAAGGTAGGACAGATACTTCAATGTGAAAGACATGAAAATGCAGAAAAGTTGTATATTTTGAAGGTTAAGGTGAATCCACAAGTGGATGAGCCACTTCAGATTTGTTCCGGACTAGTTCAGTTCATTCCTCGAGAAGAGCTTGTGAGCAAACGAGTTATTGTTCTTGCAAACTTGAAAGCCTCTAAGATGAGAGGAATGAAGTCTGAAGCTATGTTATTGGCAGCAGAGAAGACTAGTCCGGAACAAACTAAGGTGGAACTAGTAAACCCACCTATTCTGTCCATAGTAGGAGATAGCTTATACTTTGGATCGTTTCAGGACAAACAATTTCCCTCCAAATTAAAGTCGAAGGCTTGGGAAGATATCCAAAAGCATTTGCACACAAACAGTAAAGGTGAAGCAATGTATCTTTCCGATGAAGGGGAAGAATTCTTGTTACAGGGTGAAAGAGATGAGTCTTCAGCCTACGCAGATAGTTTAACTGAAGCAATAATACGGTAAAGTGTACTTGTAAATAGAATATATGTCTATAAATTTAAACTTTAGTGGTTCTTAAGTATGGTTTTAAAGTAATGAAGTCACCAAACTTAGCCTTGGCCTGTTCATCAGTAACAGTAGGTGGAATGATAACGTCTTCGCCAACAGTCCAGTCAATTGGAGTAGCAATACCTTTCTTGTCAGACAATTGTAAAGCATCAACAACTCTCAAAACTTCAGCGGAGTTTCTACCAGTAGAAGCAGGGTAAGTCAAGATTAATCTGACGGTTTTCTTTGGGTCAATGATGAAAACTGATCTCACGGTTGGAACCATACCAGAATTGATATTGTTGAACTCTTGTTCAGAAAGCATATCGTATTTGAAGGCAACTTCCTTACTGGCATCAGCAATGATTGGGTAGGAGAATTTAATTCCCCCAGTTGCAACATCTTCAATATCTTTTATCCAAGCTTTGTGACTTTCAACACCTTCAGTTGATAACCCAATTAACTTTACACCTCTCTTGGTAAATTCTGGTTCTAATTTAGCAAAAGCACCCAATTCAGTAGTACAAACTGGAGTGAAATCGGCTGGATGAGAAAATAAAACAACCCAATTGTCACCAATATAACTGTGGAAATCAACTTCACCAGCTGTAGTAGCGGCAGTGAAATTTGGAGCTTGAGAGCCAATTCTGATTCTTGGTTGGTCCTTTGGATCGAACGATAAGAGTCTGGAAGCAGTAACAAATTGAGAAGCAGCTGGTCTGAGTGAGCCAGCAGCAAATCTGGTTCTTGCAATTGGCGCAGTGGAGCGTAATAATTGTCTGGCTAACATTTCGTCTGGTGTAGCTAAGAGAAGATTTGGTTGATAAGAAGTCCCGATTTTTCACTTTAGGAATCTGAGTAATTGAAAAAAATGAATTGCTCCCGTGCACGTGACCAGCTGCAAAAAAGAAAGAAAGCATAAGATGTGACGTCAAATTGGCCGTGTAACAACGGTAAGAACGGAAATAAAGGATGCTGTCGAGTAGTAAGTCATCTTGCTCCCATTGTATTGGAAAGAGCATAGCGCTATAACAGTGTTGCCGGAGGTGTTGATAGGTGCATGATTGACTATTCTTGATAAACTGTGATTTTGCCAAGGAGATTGTTCAACTGTTACCTGATCAGAGAAAGTTTTTTGTTCACTTATTGAATCAAAAATTGATTTGTCACTTTTTCACAAAAAAGAAGTTCATATAAAAGTCTAATTTTTATGGATTTTTTCAAAAGTTGCAAAATATTGAGAAAAAATATTTATATATAACTTTCCCAATACATCGTAGCAAATATATTTCAAAAATTGCCAAAAACTAAATGTCGTAGAGAGACCCCTAGTGTTCTACGCTATAAATAAACTTTTGGCTGAAAGAAAACTGTTGTACAATAGCTATCAATGAGGACCTTGCAAGGTATTTTCCAATTAAAGATGAAGCCATTGCAAAAAGATCCTTTGTGCAAGGTGAGTGCCTAGAATTCATCTACTGCACATATCTCGATAAAGTTGTCTACATCCATTCTATTAACAGACAAGGGGATATCGAAAAAATATTCATTAATAACGAGGAGGATACTATTATGAACGAGAAGAAAAAAAATGGTAACATTAAGACATCACATAATAAAAATTATAGAAGTATTTACTAAATAGTATAAATATATAGAGAAAACAAATGAAAAATTGGGTTTCATAGCCAAGTATATACAAAAGATTTTTTTTGTTTCGAAAAATAAAGAATTTTTTCTGGAACTGAATTTTAGGAAATCACTTTTCAGGGATCATGTTAACATCAAACCAACCCAAAAAATCATCGTCTTGATAGTTATCGTTATTCAACCACCCATTTGATTGCTGCTGGAAGAAATTGTCCATCTGATCAGCAACCCCATTTACGACATTGAGTCCTTGTTCATTAATATTAGCCATATTGGAGGTATTTAAAGTGGCTCCGGTTCCACTCATGCCATATTGGAAATTGACAGGGGTTGAAGTCCTATCGAGATTGACTGCTTTATTATTGCTTTGGTTATATAGTTGAGGATTGGATGGTATTTGGTCGAACCTTTCTGGGTTGATAGCAGAGCTAGGTAAGGTTGGAGATTGGTTGAATCCGGTATATGTTGGGTTGGAGACATTGTCAAGAGAAGATGGGAATTCTTCTTTGATTTGAGGAGTGGAAGCATTGGTTGGAATAAGCTTATTCACAGGTCCACTACCATTGAGAGTATTCATAGGGCCTGCTGCTACTTCATTGATTTTTTTGGTGGTGATGGTATCAATGTCCTTCATACTTCCGGTAGCCTCTAACATTGCCAAGGGAATACCATTGATTTCCAAAGGTTTATTCAAACCATTTGCATTAGCATTTGTTCTGGCTTGAGTCATGGCTTGGTCAGTAGGCACTAATGTGGTGATGGTAGTACCGTTAGGAGTGGTCGTTGTTATAGTTTTGAAGTCATCTTTGGTAATTTGATTGTAGAATGGTAATGGTGCTGGTTTTCTTTTGGTTTCTCCAGTTGTGTTATTTCCACTATCATTTCTCTGATCTTTTCTTGTAGTGCCATTATTTTTATCAATCAAAGTACGTCTTCTAGCTTCATGAACGCACCAAACTAAATCGTAGAATAACGAGGCCGTTAAATGAGATCTCATTCTGGTGATGATACTTCCACCTCCAACAAAGTTGTCTTTATTACCCGAGTCACTGCTATTATCACTGGTGTCATTGTTGCTATACTCGTCGAAAATTTCGGGATAAGTGTAGAGGACAATGTTTAAATTCTCCAATACCTTAGCTGTTCTCAGAATATCATTCTGTAAGTCTTTCCATGAGGACAATGTATTTCTTAACAATCTATGAACAGTGACAATAGACTGCCTAGCACTGTCAACGTATTCATCAATTAGATAACGAGACAAGTGTAGTTTGAATAGGAGCAAGACCGAATATGTTATTGCTTGTCTGACGTAAATAGGTAATTCAACCAACATGATAGTATTGGAGCTGATCATTTTAGAGGTGATGGTAATGATTCTTGTAGCTGATAAGTAAGCAGAACTAACGTATTTCACTTGATCTTCAATAGGAGTTCCAGGTAAGAAAGCAAAACAACATATCATTAATTTGATATAGAGATAATAAACCTCAATAACAGATCCATCTTCAATAGGTAACTTGAATTTTAATCTTTCTAATTCTCGATCAAGAATATTCAAAGAACCTGCTCTATTCGAAGGTTCTAATAAACCATCCGATCTCGTTACCGATATTCCCATAACATTTACCAATTTACATTGGAAAATCGATAACGAAATTAAACACCGATAATTTTTTGGTAAAGATGTATCCACTCGAGCGTTTTCCAACAAATAGTCAGTGGTGTTGATTGAAGGGGGTAATCCAAGAACTGAAGACCAGAATTGTTCACAGAAAAAGATTGCTAGCCAAGATCTTGTTCTCCATAATTCGGCATCAGGTCCCAAACTAACCTGCGTTCTGCTGAATTCTTGTATGAACTCACCACCTCTATGCAATCCTAATTGAAGAGATAGATTTTTTGCCAAACCAATGAATCTATAAGAACAATCGTCCAATACTTTTTCGTTAGGTAATGGCCAAATTGATAAAATAATCAAGGCTTGGATAACATGCGTAGATCTGGGGGTTCTAATCCAACAGGTTTCAATGGCTAGCTGTTTAATTAGCGAGGCTAATGACATATAGAGGGTTGGTTCTGGTTCAGACAACGCTGCAGTTAAAATCACCGACCAAAAGAGCAATTGGGAACGATGGTATAACTCGGTAGCAGAACGTGAGGTTATAATGGGAAGGAAAGGTAAGAATTTCACCATGAAACGATCATGAAGTTCATTAGCCTTTTCAAGCGGTAAGCTAACATTACCCAAGATAAATTCAGAAATATTACCATAATCCACTTCATTACTAGTTGATGGTTGAGATTTTTTGCGTTCGTTTACTTTATCATTATCATTAGCGAGAGTTATGGGAGAGTTGTCAGTTGATTGCTGTTGTAAAACATGGGTCAAGTTGGAATTTGTTTGGTTAGGAATGGAATCGTTCAAAACATTATGAGACAAACTAGGGGAAACATGCGACACGGGTTGGAATGAATGGGGCGACCTGTCTAAATGGAAGTTAGTAGGAGTATTGTTACCGGTGGTAGAATAATTGGACAAGCTTGGTCTTTGGATAGGGGTAGTATTATACAATTGTTGTTGTTGCTGATTATGATGACCAAAATGGTTAGGGGAAGAGAGTTGCAGAGGTTGTTGCAGGGTTTGCTGTTGTTGTAAGAAGTTCAAATTATGCTGATTTAAAGCTTGGGTTAGCAACGATTCGTTTTTGGTTAGCATTTCGATTTTGGCCTTTAACTCATCTACATCACTTTTTAAGGATTGGATTTGGGATCCTTTTTTAGGTCTAAATTGAGGATCGATTTCACACTTCAACCCCATTCTATCACAACGTTGACATGGGTTGGGGTAGTTGTCGGAAGCATTACATTTGATCTTATGTTGGCGACAGAAGGTACACGAGGTTACGGGTCTATGGCCGGTTTGCTTTGATTTTTCACTACCTGGAGGATCTACCGGGGAATTTAAGATATCCGGGGACTCGATTCTTTTAGCTATAGGAGCCGATTTTTTGGAGGTGGGGATCGAAGCTGAAGACTTGGATCGTTGTTTTTTGGCAACGTTGAAATCTCCGGGGTTGTTGGGCAACGATTTTCGTTTATTTTCGGATAGTGTAGGCGACGACACCTGGGATGACAATTGGGGCGAGGGTTTGGGGAGGATCGATTTGACTTTTGTTTTGTTGTCCATCATGATTTAATTAGGATGAATACGACAGGCAAGAGAGAGTCCGGAGAAGAGTCCGACGATCATAAACGCAAAATGAATCCAACGTATAGGGCAGGGTGAGGAGAGAGGGGGTAAATTTAGCTTAGAGGCAAAATAGGAGAGCGAGATCTAATCGACAGACCACAGACGATGAATATATTCGATAATAAACAGCGGTTAATCAGTAGGAAAGAAGTTGAACGATGAAAAAAAAAAAAAAAACTATACCAGAGTTTCTTTTGTCTAAATTTCTCATTTTTTTTTTCTACTTTTCGGCTACCTTGATGAAATAGATAAAATTAGTTACACAAAGACTCAGTCAGGAGTCAGCCACGAAATGTAATGAAGGTGATTCCATCATAATTACCCGGACACCCAACATTGGTGAAGTTGTGGAGTGGTGAACGGACCAGAGGAAAGCTGTTTTAGAGAGGCCATGTCGGGCCAAGGAAAGAGCAAAGGGTGGTCAGGGGGAAGGGCTTACGAGAGGGGTTCAGGACGGAGGTAAGGGAGAAAGACTACAGAAGCAGGAGCATTTACTTGGAATCCGGAGGTGTAGAACCGCGGCCAGTCACTTGGCGGCATGCTGGGGGAGGAAAAATTTTTTTGCTATTATTGTACTGATGGTTTAGATAAAAATTTTTCAATTTTTCGCTTTCCTTTTTGGGCTGCAGTTAGATGATTGGCTGGAGTTGGCTACGGAAAAATTAATGGCTCAGGGCATTTTTAGAAATGACTACACAAAAAACCTTAAATGGTTATGCAACGTTACAGCTATAGATTGGAGTCAGTGCCTTATATAAATACTTCCCATCGTCCTCAACCCTATCCCACATAATTTGACTTTTTTCTTCACATTATACTTTCGGAGAGAGAGAGAATCAGTCGTCATCCTCGGTTTTAGGATCACCGATACCGTCTTCATAAATCGCAAACACACATTCACTCTCTGGTAAACATGGACTATCGTAGATCTTGCAAATTCTCTGTTCTCCCCGGCCTTTCTTGAACGATAATCTCGTTGTAGAAGAATGGGCAATGATGTTACCCCCAATTGGTTTCTTTGGATCAGGGTTGAACATTGCAGCACCCCCATCCACTTGAGCAACCACCTGATTGGTAATAACTACAGCAATACCAAACTCATCTGCTAGACGTTGCAAATGTCTCATATACTTAGCCACATGTGCTTGACGTGCAGAAAGTTCCCCCCGTCCACTATAATCGGTACGGTACAAAGACATGATAGAATCTACAATCAACAACGAAAAACGAGATTCTGCCATCATTTGTGCCGCTTTGTTCAAAAGTTGGAACTGATGTTCTGCATTGTAGGCCCTGGCATAGGCAACATTGTCAAGACAGTCGTCAGGGTTCAACCCGTACCTCTGAGCAATGCTTACCAATCTGACGGGTCTAAACGTACCTTCGGTATCGATGTACAAGCATTTTCCTTCACCTCCACCCATGTCGATAGGTAGTTGACAAGTCACTGCCAATGTGTGACATAACTGGGATTTACCGGTTCTGAACTCTCCAAAGGCCTCAGTGATAGACCCAGTTTCAATACCCCCACCTAATAACGTGTCTAACTGCTTGGACCCGGTAGTAATACAAATAAGTTCAGAACGTCTGCTATGGAACTCTGATGCAGTAGTGAAGCCCAAAGGTACTAGTTTGGCAGCCTCATTGCTGATTTTGTCTGCTTTGGCCTCAGATATTCCCTTTACCAACAATAAGTTCTTTTTGGAGGTGTACGCGATACTTTCGATAGTGTGATATCCTTCAGATTTCAATTTTTTGATATCACTGATGTTGATTCCATTTCCTTCAAGCTGCTCGATGGGCAATGGGCCCACCATACCATCATCTTCCTGTTGAGTCATGCTGATAGTGATGATTAGGTTAAAAGAGTGGATCAAGCTAGAGACGTGTGAGTAAACAACGCGAATATTTATGAGGATGGGTCGTGTACTAACCACAAATATAGAGATGATAAAAAGTTTCAGAACCACTTACCAGACACTTACTGATAGTGAACCGAACGGCATGTTTCTCACTAGGTTTTGGCAGGTTTTCAAACAACTATCGATCTACGATAAGTTGTTGACTCCGATGATTTTGTTGATGATCATCGTGGGGAGTTTAGTGTCGTGTTACCAGCCCCAAGTGTCAGATCACCTAAAGAAGGTCCAGGTTGGGTTTGTAGATGTATCCCTACCGTTTTTTTTGGGGCTCATCATCATGATGATTCCCCCGATGTGCAAGGTTCCATGGGAGAACTTTCATCGATTAGTTTTCAACAAAAAGTACTTAGAACCTATAGCTATATCCATGATTCTTAACTGGATCGTGTGCCCCTTCATAATGTTTGGGCTTTCCTGGATGGTTTTATTTGATGAACAGGAGTATCGTCAGGGGATTATAATGATTGGATTAGCGCGGTGCATTGCTATGGTGATTCTATGGAATGAACTTGCACAAGGAGATACGTTGCTTTGTATCATATTGGTGATAATCAATAGTTTGCTACAGCTAGTGTTGTATGCCCCTTACCAGATTTTTTTCACCTGGGTGATCACCAATGACAACGGTCACCATGCCATTGCATATAAAACGGTGATCCTCAATGTGGTGGTATTTTTGGGAGTGCCTATGGCACTAGCGGTGATCATCAGGCTCGGAAGTATAAACTGGATTGGTTACGATGCATATGAGAAGTTTCTCACCAAAATGATATCGCCATGGTCTATGGTGGGACTCTTATACGTCATTCTAATTCTATTCATGGAAAGAGGAAACGATTTCGTGCATGAAATTGGCCATGCCATCAAATGCTTTGTTCCTCTCGTACTTTATTTCTTGATTACTTGGTTTGGGACTATATTTTTGATGCGATGGCTAAATGAACTAAAAGTGGGGCCGCTAGAAGAAACTGAAAAGTTACTCAAATGTGGTTGCAAAGATGAGGCTGAAACAACGTCCCGGCGCATATTTGGATGCAATGCTGCATACGCAACCACCATTACCCAGGCATTTACGGCTGCATCGAATAATTTCGAGCTTAGTCTCGCCGTTAGTGTGGGGATTTACGGAAGTGGTAGCAAGCAGGGTGTTGCAGCTACATTTGGCCCCTTGATTGAAGTGCCGATCCTAGTGGGGTTGACGATAATTGCCCGGATCATGAAACAGAGCCTACTCTGGAAGAAGAGATCAGAGGACGCAGTTGCTTAATCAGGAAATGAGCCAAGGACCCGCAGTAGCTAAATTAAGAAACGGTCCGTAGCAGGACGTGGTCCGTTGCTGAATCAGGAAGAGAAGAACAAGAGAGGACCAGATGACAGCAGTCAAATCAGGGGGCACCATAGACAAAAAGCTTAATTAGAAAGACGGGGGACCCCTACGGCGAATTGATCGACAGCACAGATCAGCGTAGATCATGGAATTCAACTTAGACTTCGCTGATAGACCATGTAGCGTAAAGAAACCCAGAGTTAAACTCAAAATATGTTACTCCAGTAATGCTGTACCGAAGCTTTTAGTACGTTTAACGTCTGTACGTTCCTGTATGGTTGCACCTTAGTAACCTGTGCCCCTCAATTCCATATCCGCATCTGGAAGCCTCCAAACAAACAATCAGGGAATAATTTTCTTAGTAACGTTTTTTCGCACAGTTTTATTGTGAATATTTTTTGCGTTGGCATCGCAACGTGTCGCCACCAATTTGTAAACAAGTTCTCCATTTTTAAGAACTAAATCTTGCGAAATCAAAACAAACTGGTTTTTGTTTTCACCGAAAACGGATGATTCAGACTTGTAACTGACAGTATTTTTTAATTTTTTTTGTTTTTATCTACTTTGTTCGTCGTCAACAGGAAAAATAATAAAATAATAAAAAAAAGAAGAAGAAGAATTGTATGTACCGATGTTTAACCTTTTTATTTCTTTTCCTTATTATAGATCACATCTTGTTCCTGTTTAAAGCGATAATATCCCTTTCTTTCTTGATACTACGTTTCTTTCCTCTCGACACCAGTCATGAACCAGCAGAAGCGGATACATCGCGAAGTCAGATTCGGCTCGTATATCCTTGGATCCACCCTCGGTGAGGGGGAGTTTGGTAAGGTGAAACTCGGATGGAGAAAAGACGGTAAACAACCAAGTCAAGTGGCAATTAAATTAATCAAACGTGATTCCATCATGAAGGATAGTGACAGCGAAATCAAAATACATCGAGAAATCAATTCCCTCAAGCTCTTGAACCACCCCAACATCGTCAACTTGGTGGAGGTTATGAAAAGCGGCAAGTATATCGGAATCGTCCTTGAATATGCTTCCGGCGGTGAATTATTCGATTACATCCTTCATCATAAAAACCTAAAGGAAAACGTCGCCAAA
Source organism: Isabelozyma heimii (assembly GCA_030555995.1). Lineage (NCBI taxonomy): Eukaryota > Fungi > Ascomycota > Pichiomycetes > Serinales > Metschnikowiaceae > Isabelozyma > Isabelozyma heimii. The sequence goes on from JANIVW010000008.1 coordinate 137,771, forward strand.
AAGATCTTTGCCCAATTGGTAAGCGGAGTCGATTACATGCATTCTAAAGGTTTAATCCACCGTGATTTGAAACTCGAAAATCTTCTTTTAGATAAACATAAAAATGTCATCATATCCGATTTTGGTTTCGTCAATTCTTACAACAAGGACAAAAATGACTTGATGAAAACAAGTTGCGGTTCTCCTTGTTATGCTGCTCCTGAATTGGTCTTGACCCAATCTCCTTACGAAGGTAAAAAATGTGACATTTGGTCGCTTGGAATTATCTTATACGCCATGTTGGCAGGTTACTTGCCCTTTGACGATGATCCCGAAAATGAAGATGGTTCCGATATTATAAGATTGTACCATTATATCTGTAAAACTCCTTTGACGTTCCCCGAATACGTGAGTCCATTGGCCCGTGATTTGCTTAGAAAAATCATCGTGTCTGATCCTAAGAAGAGAATTAACATTGAAAACATTAGAAACCATCCATGGTTGAGTCCTCACGCTAACTTATTGTCTATTAGACAACCTGAATGGGACAAGATTTATAAAGAAAATAATCAAATTAAAATAGCTCCAAATCCAAAATCAAAAAGATTTTCCATGATTAACGAACAAACCAATTCAAACTTATTAGTGAATAATAATTTGAATTTGAAATTCGATGCCAAATCTTTCAATAATAACATCATTTATACGAAATCTTCTCATCCAACAACTTCATCTTCCTTTACTAACGTCGTTGCTTTAAGTGATCATGATAACTCCAGTCCTTCTCCCACTCTATTCAATTCTCATTCTACTTCTCCAACCAGATTCAAAGGCCATACCAAGTCTGCCTCCATGTCATCATCTTTCTCTCCAGCAAGTTCTGCTCTTAAGGCAGTGGTTTCTGATTCACTTTCTTCCATTGATTTGGCTAACGATTCTCATTTGAAGCAACAACATTTACCCCATGCTCATATCTCAAGATCAACAACATATTCTGGTACCATATCTACTATTGTGGAGAGTCCAACAAAATCTACTGCTAACGAACAAAAATTCACTAGTTTGATAGAAAACTTACCTGCTTCCAGTAGTAAATTACCTCATAATACCAAGAAACCAAGACCAACTTCTTATCATCCATCTTCAATATCTTCGAATCTCATTCAAACCTCAAATAGTAACGGTGAAATTAATGGTTCATCACACTTATTTGATTACATTAAAATCCCTTCACCAATCAACTTACCCATTCCTCAATTTTTGGCTAATAGTTCTCCTCCAAAGAATGCGTCGCTTGATGGCTCAATAATCTCATCACCTAATAATAGTCCTGGATCTAATAGTAATATATCTAGGGCTTCAAGAAGAAATTCAGTTGTTACTCATGTTCACGCAAATGGTCAAATGTTAACAACTGACTTGGTTAGCAATTCGTTAACAAATTTGAATAATCATGAAAACAAACGTAATTCGGTGTTGAGCTACTTGGAAGATAAGATCGAAGGTTTGGAATTGGGCTTAAATGCTGAAACTCCTAAAATTAATCAAAACCCAGTTTTCGATACTGAAGTTAGCTCGCCTGTGGAATTGAAGCAAGAGCCAAACGTGGAACCTACCATCAATGAAGTTACTTCATCAGCAGTATCAGCTCCGGAAAATAGAACCGAGATTCCGATTCCTGAAATTGCTGAACCTCGATCACCTGCGGAGATCAATACTGAAAATGTGACTCCAGTACCAAGTCATGAAATGAATAATGAATCTCAGATCTTACCTGAATTACGATCCAAGTTAGAAAATCAACTATTGAATAACTCATCAATTGAACCAAGGTTAGATGCACTGGAGTTAGTTGACAATAAACCAACTACGTTGAACAAACCATCCGACAACAATTCTAGCTCCAATCAGTCTGTGAAATCAAAGACAAGGTCTAGATCGGTCTCAAGGACTCATTCAGTCAAGAAATCGAACGATTATTCCAAAGCTAAACCTCCTACGAAGATCCCCACACCTACACCAAGAGTCAAAGATACGTCAAACAAAGAAAATAGAGATGCCAAGAGACGGAACAGATTTAGTATTTTATCATTCTACAGTACCTACAGCTCGTCATCTTCTAACTTGGTTAATAACGGTTCTTCTGAACACATGGAAACCAGTTCAAAGAAGGTACTTGAACCGTTATCGGATTCCAACGTCAACAAACCAGTTATTGACAAAAACCAGAAACGAATCAATTCTGGCTCATCATCTTCTTCAAAAAAATCAGCAAGCACCGCTAGCACCAATGTTAATGGCAAGGAAGCTAGTGCAGCTCGCAAAGTTATGGATTTTTTCAAAAGAAGAAGTATCAGAATTACTTGATCGTCGAATTGATTTTTCATCTCTCATTTTGACATGGCTTTGTCTTGTAAATTTTTCTATCTATTGTTTTCCTCTACGTGTAATGAGATTGTTTACATAATTAATACAAATGCATATTCTACTGTTTCACCCAAGTATCATATCACTAACTACAGTTCATTTTGTGTATTTTAAATGCACTATGTAATGCTTATCTTCTTCTTCCTGTGGATGTGTCAAGTAAATGCAACCTCAAGTCACACCCCGTATTATACATTTTAAGTTCAATGCATGTCGTACCTAAATAATCTGTCATCATCCCAATGTAGTAGTATCACCGAATGTTTACCCTCGGAAGTATTAGTCATTTTATTTTTTTCTGATAAGAAATTTTCTCACAATCATTTATAAAGGCATCCTTCTCTAATCATTGATACTCTTGACAGTATCTGCGGATATGAATCAAGACAAGCCTCCTCTGATACCCTCACTGCCGGTACTACCTCCAGAGATAGACCCGCGACAGTCTCCGAATCTAACTAATCACCAATTTACGTCCTCGTCGTCATTGGCTTCTGAAGACTATTTAAGTAGTAGCGATGAAATATCCATCATAATTCATCCTGAATCCACTACACATTCTCATGTTCATGCTAGTAGCCTGCATCATAATGCTGAGCTTTCTGATGACATGAGTTCACTTCACTCAGATCTGAGTGTCCCCAATTTAACAACGGATGATGAAGATGAAGAAGATTATCATTATTCCTCCGATGAGGACGATATAAATGAGTCCTTATCTACCACCATCATCCAAGAAATCCAAGACGGAACTTATACTTGTCTTGTCTGCACTTGTGAAATCGACCAAACATCTACTGTTTGGTCCTGCGATAACTGCTATCGTGTATATGATTTGGAGTGCATCAAAGATTGGGCTATTCGTGGTTCTTCTACCAACAAGCAAAATAAGAATTGGCGATGTCCTTCTTGTAATATCGAACACAAAAAAATACCCAATAAGTTCACTTGCTGGTGTGGTCGTATTACTAACCCCAATTCCAATTCGTTGGTTCCCTTCAGCTGTGGAAACAGCTGTAGCTACAAGTATGGTGACTGTATCCACTCTTGTAGCTCTGTGTGCCATCCAGGGAAGCACCCAGTATGTGGTGCTATGGGACCCTTGATGAAATGTAAATGTGGTAAGAGTGAACGTCAATTACCATGTTTAATCACTCCCTACAATGACAGATGGCAATGTGAGAATGAATGTGAAATAGAAGTATGTGACCTGGGCCATAAATGTTCTTCCAAACAGTGTCATCTGGGCTTCTGTGGGCCTTGTGTGGAATCGGTTGCAACTAGCTGTTATTGTAGTCAAAATGTCATTAAAGTTCCTTGTCACACCCGTGACCCAAAAGTTTGCTATAAGAATGGAGTCGAATTTGTTGGTGGAACTACCTGTGAGGACATCACAATTGTTCATTATGATTGCGACATTCATTATGAAGAATTATCATGTCAACCTCTCCCTGAGAAAACAAGAGTTTGTAAGTTCTCTCCTGAGGTTGTTAAGCAATGTTACTGTGGTAAGACTACAGTAGACAATTTGAAGCGTACTAAATGTACCGATCCTATGCCGACTTGTGACTCAGTATGTGGGAAACTTCTCAAGTGTGGTTGTCGATGTTTAGCAAAATGTCATCCTGGCGAGTGTGTGTGCTATAATTTCGTGGAAGCAAAGTGTAATTGTGAAAATACCACTTTCATAGTTCCTTGCAAGTTCGTTCAAGACGGCTACAAGCCTAAGTGTAAGCTCAAATGTCCGGTGATGCTTAACTGCCGTCGTCACTATCACCGTGAAGTTTGTTGTCCTACCCAGCAAGTGGCTCTTAAACGTGAAAAAGAACGGAAGAAACAGATTAGAAACAGAGTACGAGCCAATTTCGATGACGATAATATGACTATTGAGCCTAACCATATTTGTACCCGTACCTGTAACAGGCTAAAACTGTGTGGGCTTCATTATTGTGAAGCCATGTGTCATAATGGGCCTTGTGGTGTATGCTTAGAGTCTTCCAATGAAGACTTAGTGTGTGCATGTGGGAAGACGGTGGTGCCAGCCCCAGTGAGATGTGGTACTGTTATCGATTGTCATGAACAGTGTTCTAAACCAAAAGCTTGCGGGCATCCTTTGGAGCCTCACGAATGTCACGACGACCTGAAACCATGTCCAAAGTGTACTAAACTTGTGAAGAAAACATGCAATTGTGGACTCAAGAAGGATATTCCTAATGTGTTGTGTTCACAGACAAATGTCTCCTGCGGAAAGATTTGCACTGTCAAGAAGGACTGTGGTCATCCGTGTTTGAAAGTATGCGCTAAAGACTGTGTTGATGGAATTCACGACCAAGTTGCAAACTGTCAGTCGGTGTGCCATGGCCTTAGAAAAACTTGCCCTCACTATTGTAAACTCAAGTGCCATGCATTGAAAAAGGGTAATTGTGACTCTGTCACTTGTAAAGAGCAGGTCACAATCGCTTGCGAATGTGGGTTGAGGTCCATGAAGGTATCATGTGGAAGTTCCAACCTGGATGCAACGAAAATCGGTACTTTCCTCGAATGCGATGATGTATGTGTCAAAGCTAAGCGAGACGCAGAGCTTAAATCCGCATTGGTTGATGACGTCATCTCGCAGCCATTTGAAAATCCCTACAACAGCGACATCACATTGGTTTATCAGAGACAAACTACTTGGTGTTTGAAAATAGAGACCTTGATTCGAGATTTTATTAGTGATTATCAAGATCAAGTTACCAGTGGAGTCGATGGATCCGAAATTAAAAAATCGTATAATTTTCCTCCAATGCCTCGGGCCCAGAGATCCTTCATTCATAATCTCTCTACTTCCTACACGCTTTATTCTGAGTCACAAGACAGCGAGCCTCAAAGATCAGTATTTTTCATGATTACAGATAAAACATCAGTGCCACCGCTCACAATCCAAGCTGTGATTACTTTAGAAGAAGACATCAAAAGAAAAGAACTTGCATTCAAGGAAATTAAAGAAATGGAATTGGCAGATGCTTATTTCAATGCCATTATCCTCCAAGATGTCTTTTTTGGTGTAGTGAGAGAAGACATCGAAGCCCAAACTACAAAGATACTCGAAGGCTTTAAGTATGAATTTAAGGAGCCATGCCTTCAATGGATGAAGGAGTCGACCTATATCTTCTACAGTAAAGTGGACTACAAAGACATGGATGTTGAAAAGGAGAATAAGTTGTATATGTTAATGAAAACGTTTAAGAACGTTTTGAGAGACAACTTAATCGCATTTGACTGCAAGTTATGCATGGTTGATTCCAGTGCTGATGTGATACTCAAAATTGATGAAAAGAATATCGTCACGAGCAAAATCGAGGTAGAGGATAAGAAGAAGTCCTTAAATTCTTTTGATGTATTCAATTCTATAGAAGCTGTGTAAATAGAAAGCATAATTGGAGGTAACTTATGAGTGATCTGAAACAACTGATAATAGTAATTCCTCAAGAATCTTGTGATTCGTGATATCTTGTACAAACATGGAAATGGGTATTGTCTTGTTTATATATTTATTATACAGGTTTATGCGGGAGGTATTTGTAGCCCAAAGTACATACCAGAAATATTTATATTCCTTGTCGATCTCTTGCCTGAGGACTATCTTTTACTGTTATGCATTTCGCGAATAGTTTTCTTATTCTTTGATCTATTAAGCCTCAATAGCATCTCCTTTGGCTTCAATGACTATCTTTGGCTCTTCGATACTTTCTGATTCTTTATTTTCTTGTTCTTCCTTCTCCTCTTTGACTTCTTCCTTTTCAGACTCCACGCCCAGTTTCTTGTGCTTTCTTCTTCTCTTTTTATTGTCTCCATCATCTTTATTTTCTTGTGTGCTTTCCATCTTCTTCTTTTTCACACTCAATGGGTTTGGTCCCTTAGGTCCCTTTCTTTTCTTTGGAACTGGTTCTTCAGGCGACTTTCCCTCTATAGCCACCTCGTCATTATTCTCTTTATTGACATAACCGGCAACTTTGGCATCATTTAATCCACCTGTAAGCTTCTTACTCTCAACTAAGTTGGAATATTTACTACTGGCTTCTGATAATGGCTCCATCACCATAACCGATCTGTTCATGAAAATTAATGGGACTCCGGGGACTTTTCTCAATTTTTTTCTGAGATCATAACTTTGGGTGGCCACGATATATCTATGCTTGTTAACTCCATTAATGCTGGTGATGGACTCTATACATTCAGCTGGCTTCAATGGATTCTTTGGTGGATGGTTGCATCTACGTCTTTCGAAAGTTTTGGCCAAATCAATGGCTTGTTGATTTTTTGTCTCATAAAGGGCTTGAATACAACACTGAGTAATCATGGGCTTGCACTCAGCTTGAATGGTTCTGTTTATACCTTTAATAAGGTCATAAGAGGATTTTACACAGGTGGTGATGATCTCGTCATCAATGATGGTTTGGAATGGCTCACGGAATTTGAAAGTGTGCAAGTACACATATATCTGTTTCTTATACGCCTTGGCTCTCTTTTGTCTCATCTTGATGGTCTACTTTGATACCTTAACTGATATAATGGAGATGATGTGAAAAATTCCCTATGAGATGAGGGTCACGTGAAGATAACCCAAAATTGGGCCCGTGCATCCAAAGTCGTGCATCCACCATATACACCAAATTCCATTCTTGAAGGGAGTTTTGTTTAACAACCAAAAAAAAAAACGCTGTTTGACAGTATTTCTTCTTTCAGTGAAACGCAATCAATTAACCAAAAGAGTTGGAAACTCCTATCAGAAATGAACCGAATGCCTCTGAAGGAAGAGGTTCAGAAGTACCTCCAGCGTTGGAACCATTTGAAGAACACCTATGGTGAACAGGTGGTGACAGTGCCGGAGTATGCTCAACTAACCAAAATTATCAAGGCATTTCAAATTCAATTTAAACAGGCCCATTTTCAGCAACAACAGCAACAACAGCAACAACAACAACAGCAGCAACAACAACAACAACAACAGCAACAGGTCCAACAACAACAACAATCACTGATGGACCTTCCATTACAGCAGCAGCAGCAGCAACAACAGTTTCCTATGCAAATGAACAATAATGGAAACGTTAATGGTGTCATCAATAACATTCCAACTCCACAAAGTGCTCATCCACAAATAATGACCCAGCAGCAATCCCCGGCCCGAGCTTCACCGCAAGCTACTAATTTCACCCCTAACCAGGGTCAAGCACAGGCCCCACAACAAGTATTTCAGAACAATTTCCCCAGTAGCTCAAGTTTACCTCCCAGCGCTGCATCACCTAATTACAACTACGTTCCTCCGGCTGAATCTCCTTTTTCAACCCAACAAATACAGTTATTAAAGAGCCAAAACCAAGCAGTGAAATATTTGTTCAAAAACAACGGTAATTACGTGCAAATTCCCAGTAACATAATAGACATGGCTGTAAATGAAAGAATGGCATTTCCAGACCCTCCATATATCGGTCAGAATCAGAATCAGAATCAGAATCAGGGCCAAGTACAAGGCCAGAACCAAGGGCAGTATAATGGACAGAATCAACCCATCTCTCAACCCCCATCGCAACCTTCACACTCTCCAGTGGTGGGAATGGCCCAAAACCTTGCTCAGATGCCTGGACAACCCAGAAGTAATAAGAGTACTCCCTTGCAAACTCCAAAGGAAGCACCTAAGAAACAACTTCCAGCAGGTAAGAAGCCTAAATCCAAAGTCCCATCGCCTGCTCTCCCCAAGAAACCTCAGCCAGTTAGTAAAACCGACAGTCCCAAACCATTGACTCCGGTGTTAATGAAGGATGGTCCTCCCGTGAATATCAACGATCTTGTGCCTAATAGAGAGAAGAACAATAAGATTATCATTCCTGTAACTAAGCCGTCTATTCAGGTGAATGCTTATGAATTACCTGATTTGGTCAGTGAAACAATTAAGAGCATTCCATTCAATGCTCTTTACATTCCACAAAGTAGAGTTCAATATCCCAGTATCACTCCTGATGGAATAAGTGTAGACGATATAATGACCAACAGAGAGATGTTAATGATTTTGAAAATTGACTATGAAATCGATATGCTAAAGAAGAAGCTCGGAGAAGTGACTGATGATCAAGAGCAGGAAATTTTAGTGGCAGAAATGGCTAAACTCGAATTATTACCATTACAGAAAAATGTGAGGGGCCAAGTCTTGTCACAAGTTTGGTTTAGTAAATCGATCTTACCTAATTCGCATCCTAACTTTTTAGCTAAATTCAATAGTTTATCTATTGATAATATCAATGCTACTCAAACATTATACCAACAGCAAGTTTTTTCCCTTGTCCAAGCCCAAAATAGAAAGCATCAAAGCACAATTTCCAAGATCATTGCTCATAAAGCAGCCAAACATGAAAAAATTATTGTTCGTAAAGAGAAACTTGAAAGATTTGCCAACAGAATTATTAGTTTCCATAGTCAAACAGCCAAGGAAGAACAAAAGAAAGTGGAAAAAATGGCCAAACAACGTTTGCAAGCATTGAAGTCTAATGACGAGGAAGCATATTTGAAGTTATTAGATCATACTAAAGATACTAGAATTACTCATTTATTGAACCAAACTAATCAATTTTTGGACTCTTTAGCACAAGCAGTTCAAACACAACAGAAGGAAACTCATGATAAGTTGTCTTCCATAGGTAGAGCCCAAGGAGAAAATGAATTTGAAGCAATCACAGATGACGAGAAGAGGGAAAAAATTGATTATTATCACGTCGCTCACCGTATTAAAGAAGAAGTCACCAAACAACCTTCGATTTTAGTAGGTGGAACATTGAAGGAGTATCAAATCAAAGGTCTTCAGTGGATGGTCTCATTATATAACAATCATTTAAATGGGATCTTGGCCGATGAAATGGGATTAGGAAAAACCATTCAAACTCTTTCATTAATCACTTATTTAGTGGAGGTTAAAAAGATTCCTGGTCCTTTTTTGGTCATAGTTCCATTATCTACTTTGACCAATTGGAACCTTGAATTCGAAAAATGGGCTCCAAGTATCAAGAAAATTACTTATAAAGGAACACCAAATCAAAGAAAGGTAATGCAGCAAGACATCAGAAACGGGAACTTTCAAATTTTATTGACTACATTCGAGTATATCATTAAAGATCGGAATTTATTAGCAAAGGTTAAATGGGTTCACATGATTATTGATGAGGGTCATCGTATGAAAAACACTCAATCTAAATTATCAGAAACTTTAACTCATCATTACCACAGTGATTATAGGTTAATTTTAACTGGTACACCACTTCAGAACAATTTGCCTGAATTATGGGCTCTTTTAAATTTTGCATTGCCTAAAATTTTCAACTCAGTGAAATCATTTGATGAATGGTTTAATACTCCATTTGCAAATACTGGAGGACAAGATAAAATTGAATTAAGCGAAGAAGAAACTTTATTGGTCATCAGAAGATTGCATAAGGTTTTAAGACCTTTCCTTTTAAGAAGATTGAAGAAAGATGTCGAAAAAGACTTACCCAACAAAGTGGAAAAAGTGGTTAAATGTAAAATGTCAGCATTACAATCTAAATTGTACCAACAAATGTTGAAATATAATATTTTGTTTGCTGGTACTGGAGATCAACCAGTGACAATTAAAAATGCCAATAATCAACTTATGCAATTAAGAAAGATTTGCAATCATCCGTTCGTTTACGAAGACGTGGAAAATTTAATCAATCCTTCTGTAGAAACTAATGATCAGATTTGGAGAGTAGCTGGGAAATTTGAATTATTGGATAAAGTTTTACCAAAATTCAAGAAAACAGGTCATAGAGTTTTGATTTTCTTTCAAATGACTCAGATCATGGATATAATGGAAGATTTCTTGAGATTAAGAGGGTTGAAATATATGAGATTAGATGGGGGGACCAAATCAGATGATAGAACTGAATTATTAAAGTTATTCAATGCTCCAAATTCGGATTATTTCTGTTTCCTTTTATCTACTAGAGCTGGAGGATTAGGATTGAACTTGCAAACAGCAGATACTGTTATTATTTTCGATACTGATTGGAATCCTCATCAAGATTTACAAGCGCAAGACAGGGCTCATAGAATTGGACAAAAGAATGAGGTTAGAATCTTAAGGTTGATTACTGAGGACTCCATTGAAGAGATGATTTTGGAAAGAGCACATGCTAAATTGGAAATCGACGGGAAAGTCATTCAAGCAGGTAAATTCGATAATAAATCGACTTCAGAAGAACAGGAGGCATTACTTCGGGCATTATTGGAGAAAGAAGAAGAGCGTCGACTCAAAGGAGCATCCGAGGAGGATGATGAATTGGATGATGATGAATTGAATCAAGTTATTGCCAGAAATGATGATGAGATAGATGTCTTCAGGCAGTTAGATGAAGAACGTGCACTAGCTACGAAGGAAGCTACTTATCCTACAAGATTGTTCTCTGAAGCAGAGTTACCAGAAATCTATAAGAAGGATCCAGAATCGTTACTCAAGAGCGATGCCAAACTTATCAGTGAATACGGTAGAGGAACTAGGGAACGTAAGACTGCTTCTTATGATGACAATTTAACTGAAGAGCAATGGCTCAAGAAGATTGACGGAATGGTTTCTGACAGCGACGATGAAGAAGAAGAGAGTAAGCCGTTGAAACGGAATAGAGGTAGACCAAGATCTAAGAAGACGGTTGAAGAAGAGAGTGATACTGGTGAAGGATCTGTGAAACGTAAAGCCTTAAATGACGATTTCCTTGACGATTCTGACACCAAAAGACAACGCTCATCAACCCCTAAACCTTCCGGAGCTAGTATGCGAGGTAGAGCACCTAAGCGAGGTAAAGGAAAGAAAGGATTGAACCAACGTTCTGCTCCAGCAATTGATCCATTAACTCCAGAACAACGAAGTACATTACAGAGCCATATGGAATCGATTTATAATTTACTTATGAACTACACCAATGAGCATGGAAGAAGACTTATTGACTTATTCTTGGTGAAGCCTTCAAAGAAATTTTATCCTGACTATTATGTGTTGATAAAACATCCTATTGCTTTAGACACTGTTAAGAAAAGGATTGCGACCAAAGTCTACTCTAACATTAGAGAACTTTTAGAGGACATTCATTTGATGTTCAGCAATGCTCGTATTTATAACGAAGAAGGATCTATAGTGTATCAGGATGCTTCAACACTTGAAAACCTTGCCATTGATAAATTCAAAGAATTGGAGTCACATTTACCTGAACAGGAAATCTTAAGGATTTTGGATTTTGCTGAATTCGATGACACCTATAGTCTCAAACCATTGGTAGTTAGCACGGCTCTTAAACAACCAATTGAAGATAAATTAGGCAAGCTTGATAACGGTGAAGCTATTGATAGTCCGTTGATATTCCCAGGAGCTTCTGCAGGTGTTACAGAGGATTCGACTCCAATGGGATTCGATTGAGGCCAACTACAAACTGTTCTTTTTAAACTTTCATTTCTCTTATATTTGTTAAATATATAAAACCATTAATATTGTACCAAGTATCAAAAATATACAAACACTAGCAATTGAATGTGATTATCTTCATTGTGCTGAATATTGGGGTAGTTCGTCATCAATATCTTTATTATTCACTACATCATTGAGAACTTTCCCAAAGATATCGACGAAATCAAAGACCCCTCCGTCATTGAATTGTATCAGTCCCTTGAACCAGGTATTTGGTGGGAAGCCGTCACAGGCATTAGCAACTGTAGAGCTATAGAATAAAAACTCCCAATAATTAGCTCCAAACCATGGAGATTTGAGCTTGTGAGAAAACTGGATCACAGGTGCAAAAAACAAATCTACAGCAAACGTTTCAATATCCCCTTGGGACCCAGTAACATATACCAATCTCTTATTTGTCAAATAAATGTGTCCATCTTTGGCAGTGATGTGAACTTTACCCCCATCAGTCAGAGTAATATTGAGTGACTGCCTACTGGTGGGTGTGGAGTAAGTTAGCGATTCGTTCACACTGAGGGGGAAGGGTACTGTGGATCCGTTGGCCAGCAATGTAGTGGCGTTTATAGACATAAGTATGACGAGGATAGGAAAGGAAAGGAAGTGTGAAGGATTCTATGTTAAACAGCCGTACATAACCGAGATTCACACAAGACGACTGGTGAGAAAACACCCGTACACAAGAATACCGTGCACCACAAATATTTATTCATCATTAGTTGCCGAACGAACTTTTTCATCGCCTCTTCGTTCTTTCTCATTCTCTTTACACCCACTTCACATAATCAGTCCACGAGTATAATCGCCAGACTCCCAGCAGGATGTCCGCTCTAATAGAAAGAAAAAAGAAGGTCTCATTGGACATCATAGGACAGTTGGAGGATGATTTAGAGGTCAATCCATTGGACTATCACAAGTGGGAGAGATTAATAACCCAAGTTCTTGCTAAAGATAAAGAAGAACAAGTTAGAATCGTATTGGAGAAGTATTTGGCGATTTTCAAGTTTGATGTATGTATTAGGACACGATGAAATGATTGATGAAATTGAGTTGTATATAGATTATGGTTTTCGGGTTATATAGATAGTTTTTGAATAAGATATCTATTTTGTTGTCGTTTCTCTCTTTCATTATCATTATCACCATCACTATAGAATTCGCATACTAACACCTTTTAGGGAAAGCAATGGTGCAACTACATCAACTACGAGATGAACCGAGGAGAGTTTCAGAAAGTTGAACAGCTTTTTCCACGTTGCCTTACACTCACCGGTAATGTTGAACTTTGTCGTCTATATGTGTCATATGTTCGTCGTGTCAATGATGTTATTACCGGGGGAGAAAAGGCCCGAGGAACCGTTATCCAGGCTTTTGAATTTGCTGTGACCAAAGTGGGAATTGATGTCCATAGTAGTGAATTATGGAATGATTATCTTGACTTCTTGAAATCATGGACTCCAGCAGCAAGTTGGGAACAGCAACAGAAGGTAGATCTCATTAGAAAGGTCTACAAGAAATGCCTTGTAGTTCCCACGGAAAAAATCGAAACAATGTGGTCTGGATATACTAAATGGGAAAATGAAGTCAATTCCGCCACTGCCAGCAAATTCATTGCGGAAAAGTCAACCGAATTCATGGATGCCAGATCATGGAATACTGAATGGCATAATATCACCAAACGTCTGTTAAAACGGGACATTGTGCCTTTTACAATCAATGGAAGACGAGGAGGGTTTGTAAATTCCCAGCTCCAATTATGGTTCAATTGGATAGAACTAGAGAAAAAGAACAGCTTGAATTTAAAAGATGAAAGTCAGCTACACTCTAGACTAGAATATGTATATAAACAAGCGATTGCAACCTTACCGTTTGTACCAGAAATTTGGTTCAGATATAATAAATTCTCTCTTGCTAATAACGAGGAAGCCAATTTGAGTAAATGTATTGAGCTGACTGAAGAAGGGTTGTTGTTAAATCCAAAAAGCTTTTTATTGACTTTCCAATTATCTGAATTATATGAAAAGGATAATAGTTTCAACCGAGCCACCGAGACTATTAACAAACTTATTAATCACCTAATTACCGAAGAAAAATCCGTTTCGCAAGAGCTTGAAGAATTGAAGAAAGCAAAAATAGAATCAATGCAGCTAGAAGCTGAAAAGAAAACCAACGACTCAGATGAGGACAAGAACTCTGATGATTCAGATGATGAGATGAGCGTTGAACCTTCAATTCCAGCAACCAGATTATCGGACGATGATTCTAAGAAACTTCTTGCATTAGAAGAAAAAGAGCAGGAACTTAGTAAGTTGGTTACGACTGTGTATATAAAACTTATGATGTTGTGTAAACGATCTGCACTAGGGATCAAAGAAGCTCGTACTGTATTCAAACAAGCTCGAGATTCATTTAAAAACCTTGGGTTCGAATTATACACAGAAAACGCTTTGATGGAATACTATTCTGATAAGCAAAAGACAGCAGATAAAGTGTTCAAACTTGGAATGAAGCTATTCAGTAAGAACGGTGAATTTCTCTTATCGTATTTACATTATCTTATCATCACCAACGCGGTAGAAAATATTAAGGTTTTCTTTGAAAGTGCCGTTTCAAGTTTACTCAAAGACGTTACTAATGATAAAGAGGAGCTCGCTAAGCAACATATAGACCTCTACCAGAAACAGACTCGAACAAAAAAGCTACAGCTTAACGAATTTTACATGAGAAAAATCTTCAAAACCTATATAAAATTTGCAACCAGCTATCTTGAAATTGACACGGTGAAGTCATTAGAAAAGAGGTACGAACAATTTTTCCCAGATGATGATCCACTCCAACTATTTGCTGACAGATATATGAGTTATAACCTCGATACCATCAAGGTATATGACTTGGGGAAATCAAAGGAGGAAGAATCTGAGCTGGAACCAACCAGAAAAACCAAAAGACAAAAAACCGAGCCACTGCCCGATGATTACACACCTGAAGCTACCAACGGGAAAAACAGTTTTATTCCTAACCAGCATGGGTTCGTGGGGGATGCCATTTACAGTTTGTTACAAGTTTTGCCTAATGCTGGATACTTCGGACCAGCCTCTGAACATGTATTCAATAGTTCAAAGTTGGTAGAGCTATTCAGCAACTTACCTGACCTCCCTGAGGACTAAAAAAATTGTGTATAATAGAATTAATTTTTTCAATTGCTGTAAAATGGCTGCGAAATCCTACGAAAGAATTTCTTTATTAATATTTGATGAATGCAGCGAGCACAATCATCATACAAATTACAACTAAAGTCAACAGCTGGGCAAAATTGAAAGCACAGCTCTTGTCTTCGTTACTGACTTTCGATCGGCAGGAAGACACCAGTGTTTTCCCCATATAACTAGAATCAAACATCCCTAAATTTGAAGTTGTTCCTTTCTATTCTGGATTCGTTATGGGCTCATGTCTTAAGCTTCGTCTTTATATCAGCTATTTGATAGCTGATAGTTACGTGCTTTTGTCTGTGTGAAGCCAAATTTACTAACTTTTACTATATACCACATGCAAAAACCTTTTAATTGAATTAATATTATCATCCACAGATGTAAAACCTTTAATTATACCTCTATCATATATTTAGTTCAATAGCTTTCCATTTTCTTCAATAGTTTTGTTATCCGCAAATTCGTTCATTTTTTTTGTATTTTTGTAAAATGGCTGCGAAAACACAAATTAATTGCAATTGGCACACCACTTTTTATCCAAAATGATGAAAGCAATTAAAGAGTTCTTATTCGCATCGGATAAGAGTGTATTGAGCCTGGATTATGCGTTAAGACGGAAGTGGAGGATAAAGTCCAAGTACCAAAATATTTTACTCCTTTTACTTCCCGTGTGTTTTTTCGTTGGTTTCAACCTTTTGAACTACCTTTATGCCAGTGTATTCCAGTACACTTTACCTCCAGTTGATATTGTGAATACCCTAGCCACTTTCAATAACATTCCCAATTACTCCTATGATCAAGTTTTTGACAGAACTTTCTGGTATGACAATTCTCTTTTACTAGGAACATTGCGCTCGATTTATTTAACCAACGAAGAAAGTTATTTGAAAAGCCATGGTGAGTGTACTATAGCAGTTGAGCCTCGGATTGTTTGGGGTGCAAAGTCGGTAGCATTGAATTTGAACGAAGGGTTATTTAATTTCACCAATGGCATTTTGCAGCTAAATGAGACTTCTCTATCTCATTCCATCTCCAAAGGAATGCCCCGAGTAAATTATTTCGACTTCCGAAGACCTTCCAAGCTAGATGAGTTGGTTCAAAATTTCATCAGACAATATTTGTACACGATCTTCTATAGTGCTGCCATCCCTCCATCCTTCTACGATGTGGATTCATTGGTTTACCCATTTTATATTGCCAGAGTAGCAAACCTTGGAATTTTGATCCTGAACATTACCACATTATTGAGTATGGTCGCTTTAGAGGTGCACAAATTTTGCAGCTTACGTTGGAAAGCTCACATATTCAACTATGTCATTTGCGTGGTAAGTTTAGTATCAAGTTTGGCATTCTTGTTCATGAAGTTTAGCGTTTTTATATTTGTTGGGGTTAGGTTTCCTTCTACTAGGAACCATTTGGTGAATTTTATCCATATAATTCAGATTCTCTTTACATTGGGGCTTTGCTACTTCAATTTCAAAAGTTTTTCCCGTATGACAGCAGGAATCAAGGAAGAGAAGTCCATGAAAAAACTACTTTCAAGCTTTCAGCCATCGCCTGACCAGCTGTATCAAGCCTCCAGTGTGTATTCGTTGATGCCAGAGAAAGAGGACGCGGATAAAAGAGATGTAAGTGGACTTAGTCTTGATCCTATGAGGCAACCAACTTCGGTTGAAATCAACCTTGAACATATGGAGGAGAAGCAAGCAATTGAAGAGCCAATGAATGAGCTATTGAATGAACAACCAATTAACTCCAGCGAAAAAAAAGAAACTAAGGGGCAACCAAAGAACACCAAACAAAGGGACACCAAACAAGTTGAAGTTAATGAACCTGCAAACGCAACTAATGAACAACTGATTGAAACTAGTGAAATGACAAGCGATACCAGTAAAAAATCAAAAGATATCAGTCAAAAACCAAAAGATATCAGTCAAAAACCAAATATCAGTCAAGAACAAAATGATATCAGTCAAAAGCCAATCCCAAACCACTACGATAGACCTACGGCCTACAGCCAAGCGTCAGTGTTCAGAGAGGAAGCCAGTAGCTAATTTAATATACACTATGTACAATGCCTGATCTATATTCAAGAAGACCCTCACGTATCCACTGAAAATTGAATACGGTCGACTTCATCCGGCTTGAATGGGAAGTCATTAAGTTGTGCAAACAAAAGCATCATCTCGTCAAGTAGCAAACTCTTACTCTTAGTCTCAAGAATCTTTTTTGGAATTTTTCCTTCCATAAACTTAGAAATTCCAGGAGAGAACTGCTCCATTACATCCACAGCCTTCGCATTGGATCTCATCATCAAGTTTTGTATGAAGTACTCCAACAACGACAGATCGTACTCGCGATTGTCTTTAGGGGCTATTTCCATCACTGCAAACACCCCAGCTGGAGGACTTATGGCATTACGAGAGATGATCACCGGCTGATCCTTGTATAGTAAATTGGGATCATAGTCGGCACCAGGATCAACGACCTTCTTTCCAATCACGGGCTGACAAACTGCCACCAAATTTGAATGGGTAAAGAGCTCTCGTTTAATTGATGTCTTGTTCCTCTTAGGAGAGCCGGGGCCGGACAAGAATCGTATGGCGGTAGTTTCTGGCACCAAACATATCATCCTTACTCTACCGTACTTCTGGATCCAATTCTTATAGTAAGTACACATTATCCATTGTGCTAGCATGCTTTCACCGGAGCTGAAGGATAAGTTTGCAATCAATAGAAGTTCGTCATGGATATGGTCTCGTGATTGAAAAGTAGGAGTTATTAGCTTACTTTCTTCTATAATCTGCGTGAAAGTCTCCCAAGGATATCCTGACTTTTGAACTAACAGGAAGTTCCCATCAAAAGAGTCTTTGGATTCGGATTTTGCTGCTTTTAATGTGTTAATCATCTGGGACCATTTTTCAGCATACTCTTTCTGATGCTCTATAAGAATATGGTTTCTTGGTTTCAACTCGTAGTTGATCATTGACGAGAGAAGTCCGTATTTCGGCGAAACGTCAAGAATATCAAGGGTTTTCTGTGAATTGGGGTACTTCTGTCGCAAGTCTAGTTTGTCTATAATCTTCTGACATAATGATGGAGAAATGACGTTTTTGTAGGAAAGATGATGTCCTGGGATAGTGAGCTTCTTGTAGAGGCCTTCTAGGGCCGGGTTCATGCTCCTTAGACCTTTCACTATGGTCATGGGAACTGGCTGAGCTAAGGAAGAAGAGTAGAACTTACAAGCTTGTAGAAAAACTGGTGATGAGCATCGAAACCAGAGTTCGATTTCGAGATGCGAAATTGACTTCTTGTTTCATTCACGGCCTTTAATCTCAATTATCGTGCAACGTTTAAAGATGGAGTTACATGTTTGGGGAAATGACGGTGCAGTGTCGGTGATATCACCGGAATGCTTGGCCAGTTGCTGGCTTTTAAATTTACAATTATCATCACAGAACATTCCATTCACCATCGTGACATCTTGCAACACCAATTTGGCCGATTCAGGAGTATTACCGTTGCTCATAACAAAAGAGGACGGAATAACTTTAAAACATGAAGGATACGAACGAATTGCTGATTACATTGTGAAAAGGTATCCCGGATCTACCAGAATAGCCGAGGGTCAGACGTTAGCCAACACCAGTTTGATATCGTACGTCAACAACAAAATCAAGTTTTTGAACCAGTACAATCTCTACATCAACACCAGAAACTACGAGCAGTATACGCGGAAGCTATTCCAGCACTATTTTCCGTTTCCCATGATGTACAACCAACCACTCAAGTTCTACCATACTGCGCAGGAGCAAGTGAGAATCATTGGGCTAAACGTTAACAAGGTAGGTTTTTTCAGTGTTTCTGGGAGATACGAAGAGCCAGTAGCCGAAACTGAGTATTTCAACCATGATGCTGATGGCGATGATGACGGAGAGGAAGAAGATGAGGTGGCTATGAGTGCATTACATGAGAAGCAGTTAATTTCCAAGTCCAAGAAGAAGAGTGTTTTGAGGGAGTCGAGAAACTCGTTGAAGTGCTTGAATTTGGTCAATGAATACTTGGGTGATGTACTACTGCTCCCAGGTATGAATCTATCAGAGACTTTGACTACAGGGGAGGTATTATTGTACGCATACATCTGGTCTCTTACATACAGCGATTTACCGGATGGATTCATCAAGAGCTACGCTACGATGAAATTCCCCCAGTTCACCACCAAAGCGTTGCGGTTGATCGAAGAATTGAACCAATCTCTATCTTCTGAGATATTTAGAGACCCGAAAGGAGACGAAATTCCATCGTTATACAACGAAATTAAGTATTCTATAGGGTATGTTAAATACTGAGTGCGGGTAACGGTGGACACTAGTGAAAAATGCAGTGAAAAATGCAGTGAAAAAGGCAGTGAAAAAGGAAGTGAAAAATAGACAATTGTGAAAAGAAGACATACTTCTTCAGTAGTTTATAGTAATACATACTGTCTACTATATGATGTAGGTTTGGCAATCTCAGCATAGTTTCATTTTATACCATACACCATGTATTCAATGATGGAATTTAAGTGCCATAGATCAACAATTCGTACTGCGAAGTATTCACGATTCTGATAGTAGATGGTGGACTTTACTGCTTCGCAGGGGATAATTTACATTCGGCAGTGCAATAGGCTGTAGAGAGACTAGAGGTCTGAACGACGGTCCATGGTTACGGCACCGTAAAGGGGCCCAGGTACCACACCAGGCAGATGCGCAACTAATTTGGTGCATAGACTCTCATTGCATCGCGCGGTAAGATCGGTTTTTTTCGGTGAACATAAACATTGATTTCAATCAATTGGTTATCTTCTTTATCTGTTTCTTCTCTGTTCAAACTCTGTTCTTGCATCATGAAAATCGGCATTGTTACTGTTATAGGGCTAGTGGCTTCAGCAGTTCTGGCTGTAGCTGTCGAGCCCGTAGAAGCACAAATCACGGAGTCTCCTGTGTTACACAAGCGATACAGAGATAAAATCATCAATAAAGACTGGCAGAAATTGCAAGACGATAAGGCCAAACTTTTAAAAGGTGAAAGCATCGAGAGTTCCAGCGAGGCTCCACGACCATGGCATAGAACCATTTATGGCTCCAAAGTAGAAATCGTCCGACCCACGGTGATCGCCGGCGTCACCTTCTCAGCCAAGCCTCCAGCCACCACCAACGGGTTGGAACCTTGGATTTCTCTCGACAAGCATGGGGCCCCCAAGACAATCAAACCAGAATACAAGAACGGTCACATCAAAAAATCATCGCCCGACTACTCCACATGGTTTGCTACAGCCACCACCGTTGTTTACAACAAAGAAGAATTGAAGGCTCATAATATGGGCGAAGATGATGTCCATGAGGATGTCCAGTACATTCCCGAGGATTTGACGTACCAGTCCTTGAACCCAATCATCAGATGTACTCCAGATTACTACGCCAAGAAAGGTTTGGCCAAAGATGTGTTATCGGAGCCATTCTGTTTCCCTAGAGACAATGCCATTTGGAAGATGGACAAGACGTATTTTGTCACCTGGTACTCAAAGTTCTTCGGTGAAGATGTGGAGAAGGTTAAAGTGCACTTATCTTACATCAAGGAGAAGGCAAAACACAAAGGAATGAAGAGAGACTATGAAGAAAAGGATTTCGTCAAAAGATCTTCAGTGATGGAGAAAGGTGCTTCGATATCGCAAAAATCGTTCTTTTCTTCCGATTGGATCCCCAATTCACAAGGGTTTTTCCCGGTTACCATAGATCCCGAATGGATTGGAGGATCCCAGGTCTACAACACCAAAGCTTTGATTTCCATCCAGCCTGATAACGTTAGTGATGAAGACTTTAATTTTATGAGTAAGTTCGTCGTAGTCGAGCTTACTAAGGGATCCAAGGTTAATAAAGAACATTTGGTGGACGTGAAGAAGATGGAAGAGAAATGGAGAGCAAAGGAGTTGAATGGAGAATTAGAAATTGAAGAAGGCATCGATTACGAAAAATACATCACCATTTTATCGTTACCAACTTTCGTGGCGTTTGCCGCTTTAGGAATGTACTTCTTTGTTTTCCTTAATAGAAAGAACGTTGATTTGAGCCATTTGAAAAGAAGAAAGTTTGCTGGGAAAAACACCACTCACCGCAAAATCCCCTTCAAAAAGAGAAAGAATGAATACTCCGAGTTGCCACAATTCAGTAACGTTGAAATGACGAAACATGACTAGGCATCCACTACACTCTATATAGCTTGAATCAGATTTACAATTGAATCGGCAAAGCAACTAGCATGGGTCCATTTATACTAGGCCCGCAGATATGGGCCCATTCAGCTTGATTTGATTTTCAAATATGTAGCATGGTCCAATCTGTAGCTTATTTCGATCCACAGCTATGTAGGTTCACATTTATATAGCTGTATCGTTTTATACCCTCTTCACCTGTCAAATATTTATTTCCTATGCAGAATCTAAAATACGAAGCTGTAAATAATAAATGTTGCACCTTACAAATCAGGATAAATGTGAAATAACGTCACAGGGTGCTCCTATATTGTTGCTGTAGAAATTGAATATGTTACGCGGTCAACGGGTAAATTCGTCCGTCCCCAATGCAACCACGAGGTGGTTACGGCATTCGCAGGCTTGTTTAGAGGTGGTCCAAAGGGGTAAAATGTCCACTCCATGAAGAACCCCCAAACAGATTGGCCGTCACTGCAGTTCTACGGTAGCTTTCGTCCCTTCTTAGCAGTAAAGTCCACCATTTATCATCGGCCAACTTACACTACCAAGCAACTCACAACCACCATTAGACTCAGTTTTCCGAAACATACACTCCTTATAATGTCATGTTTAGTTTCTGACCAAGAAAGACTTGAAGGTTCTAAGTCGGCTACACAGTCTTTTGCCCCTATTGAAGAACTAACCGGCTGCGAAATACAGTAGTTAAACCACCCTATACACAATATACCTATCTTAGCTGATAAGGTAAAGCCGTCTGCACGACATCCCGATACCAAGAGTGCGACATTTCTCTGCCACCTCAGGTGCTCATTTCTGCATAACTCCCAGGGTCATTTTCAAGGATCGATTTCTATTTTTTTTTCCCTTCTTTTGCCTGGGAATAACCACTACTACTGGCATCACGTAAAGTTGCAACCACGGTAGGTATCGCATAACTGAGCTAAGCTTTATATAACGCTGGATCTGCTGAGTTGAGGGATTGCATCTTTGTTCTGGCCTAGCAACAAATATAGACAAATTTACCCATAGACATGTCAGATCTTCTTAGTCAGTGGGGCCAAGGTTGGTACCTCACGATGCTCTCATCGTGCCTCTGCGTCAGCGGATGTTTCATTATCTTTCTTGATGACATTTACCGGTTGATTTTGCCGTCTTCCTTCACCCGCAAACATCCATTCAAAATTCAGGAAAACTACACGTTTTTAAACGGATCCCTTGGTTTTAGTGCTGGGTGCCTCCTTTTTACTTCGTTGTATCGTTTACTCCCAGAAGCATTTGAGTATCTTTTACAGTCATCAGAACATGGAGAAGGTTCCAAGAACACTCGCAAAAGATTGACTCAGGATTTGATCTTATCCTACGTCTGTGGGATCTTGGTATGCTTGCTGTTCAACTACCTTCTTCACTTAATGACCAGTGAATCGGTAGTTCATTGCAGTCATGGTGATAAGAATGAGAACAGCCATTCCCATAACCATCACGATTTAGAATCTAATGACCACCACCACAGCAACGGCACTCACCTGCATTCTCATAGCTCTGAATCTCACTCAGAACCTCATACCACCGAAAACTCCCCATTACTATCTCCTCAAGGGGAACAAATGAAGGGGAAAAAACTGTTACTTCATCTCATCACGGGCAACTTAGACACCGACATTGGTGAATGTAAAGGTTACTCTTCGGCCGAAGCCTGCTTATACAAAAGCGTTCAAGAAGACCCTCATCAAAGCTTGCACTTCTGCGAAGTATCCTCTCTCGACAGAGAACCCACTGAACATTCTGTCGTGGTGCATGAAGAGGCCCGGGGTCGGGCCCATTCTCATAGCCATGGCGATGTCGCATCTCGTCCTTCATCTCTTTTCCTCGTTCTGACTCATAATACCCATAAGGACGACCACCATCACCACATCAATACCCCTTTATCTCGTTTACTTCTCATTGGAATCCAAACCACACTTGCTATCACCCTTCATAAATTCCCCGAAGGTTTCATTACCTACATCACCTCTGAAACTGATCCGGAGTTGGGAGTACTGATTTTCCTTAGCTTGCTCTTCCACAACTTTGCCGAAGGCTTCCTGATGTGTCTTCCTCTTTACTACTCGTTTTCAGGTCGTAACTTCGCCAAGGTGAAAGCCGTGCTCATCAGTGGTCTTCTTGGAGGATTTTCACAGCCATTGGGAGCATTAGCCGGTTACTTTTTCATTGCCTTCAACAGTCGTGATGAGGCGGTGGACGTTAATCGGCTAAATTTCATATTTGGAATCACCATGGCAGTCACCAGTGGATTTCTTTCGGTCATTAGTCTCTCGATGTTTTCCACAGGCGTTTCGTTCAGCACAGGATCCCTGAACTTCGTCATGACCTGGTGTTTGGTCGGTATGGTAGTTATTGGTATCCTGACCACATTCACTGCATGATTTTTCTTTATGGTATACTTCTACTAGGTTAGATCATTTACTGGCCGTCTTCAGTGCATCCGTATTTGCTTGGTGTTGGGGTTCATTCATATATGTATATTTATTTTAATTCTGAACGTAAAGGTACTTATTTACTTATCTACACTGGTTAGAATACTTATTTAATTATCTATTGTCGTTAGGATATCATTTACTTATCTAGTTATTGTCGTTAGGGCACTTATTTTGCTTTTTTGTTTAATTCTATCGTGAGAGCGCATTCAGTTCTGATCATACACTCCATATATTTTTACTCATCTACATTACTTATCTATTTTCACTCAATTATCTATCTGAACATTCATCAATTCACACCTCCTACACTATGTAAGCTTTTATCAGCTATTGTCTCCCGGATTGAGATCATCGCCGCAGCCGTCTCAAAAAATGGTCGCTTACATAAGCGGAGTGGAGAGACAATTGCAGGAAAGGAAGCTACCCCATGGATGATCTCTCCAATTTGGGGAGTATATAAGTACAATGGAATGGCCCTAGGCCTTCAAATTTCATTGAAAAATTCATCTTGATTATGCTGACTCACGAACCTGCCCATAATCGTCCTATTTCTCAGTCTCATTTGAGACAAAAGGACCAGAACACTAAAACAAATAGACACAAGCCGCTCAACCTTCCTTTAGCAGAGAGAAGATTGTCTGATGCCAAAGAGCATGAGCATAGTAGTCATCATGACGGAGACCATGGACAAGAACAGTAGTTAGTGGTCAGGGTCCATGTCTTACTATGCTGTCTCTATTGCAATATGCTAGTACAGCTTATATACGCCAATAAAACGTCTGCTTAGTTATGACCATATAACAATGTACAATTGCATTCTGCTTATCAATAGCCCTCTACTGCTTGTAGCCATTAATACGCTTACTCCTTTAGCTGGACTTCATGTCACTTACTTACATAAGCTGTACTTAAATATACGCGCGTGACTCACATCCCATGTAACTTGAGAACTGTGCATGCTGTGTTCTCAGTGGTCAGTGATTAAAATCAGGAACACTTTCTTTTACACCCTATCGATTTAATACATCACCATAGACGCTTTAGTATATTTTACTCTATAGAATAATGATGGCACATGAGCTACCATTGTCTATAGATCCCAAGAAGGCCGCCAAAGAAACGGGCTCTAAGACTAACAAGCACAAACCAGTTGCTGAACGAAGATTGCCAAATGGAGAAAAGGTTGATTTTGGGAATTCGTCCAAGACCAAGAAGAAGGACAACGATGAGAAAGCATCCCCTTCATTGCCCAACGGAGAAAAACCGCAATTTCGTAACCCTAACTCCAACAAAAGCCGAGGTAAAAATGAACAATCATTACCAAACGGAGCCAAGCCAAACTTTGGCCACGAAACCAGCAAAAAGCAAGAGTCGGGCAGTGAAAAAACAAGCAAGAAACCAAATAACTCTAAAAAGAAGCAGCAAGCTTTGCCAAATGGTCAAAAGCCTGTATTTCAAAATGATGACCCTAAAATGAAAAAATCCATTTCAAAGAGTAAATCTAGTGAAGATAGTGACGACAAATCAAAAAAACCAATCTCAGAAACTTATGCAGGCTCGTCATTCCACTCATCACCTGCAGCTCTTAATTTACCTAAACCTTCTTTCAAAACATCGCCTACTGCCCCAGCTGCTTCTACCAAACCAGTATCTCCTATCCAATACCAGCAGCCACATTCTCCAGCTCCAGTCCCAGTTACCGGCCCAGTTAGGGTTCCAGTTGCCGCCCCAAGCCATTTTCACCCCCAGGCCCCAATGGGAGCCCCACAGTACCCAGTGACCTCGTACCCTAATGCTACTGTAGGCTTCACCTACTCCCATGCCCCAAATGGATTCATCAACTTCCAGTATCCATCGGCACCACCACATCCTCACCCCTTTGCCAACACCATCAACAGCAATTATGCGGGATACCCTCCAATGTACTATCCACCTCCACCACAACAACCAGTACAACAAAGTGGCCAGAAGATTTCGTTCAACGATCTTCTCAGTTCCTCTAAAAACTAGTGTGTTGCATTGGCTGATATCCGTGGGTTGATTCCATGATTCTGCACTATTATGACTTACTTCATGTCTTACTAACTCATTTTGTTTTTTCTTTTGCAGCCGTCTTGGTTGTAGGTTTGGGATACATGTTATTATGTGATTCATTTCTTAGGGGATTTTGACATGGCCGAATTCGGCACCTGAATTTGACAACGGATTGACCCAAATGTCAGCCGTTTGATAATTATTTCCTTTCTTCTCCTATGTCAAAACTCCTTCCTCCTTCCATAAAGTGACATACAAGCCACTTTATGTTTTTTTTATTCTTATTTTTTTTTTTTTTTTTTTGATTTTTCGTCTAAATCTTTACACCTTTTTGTATATTAATGGATATTTAGACGCAAGATAACGAATTGTATTCGCATAACGGAGTTAACGAAAGATTTCCGAGTGGCTTCTTATTTTCTTGTAACGGTTTGCAATGAACCTTGTTTAAAGTTATTATTGCCTCTTTGAATGCTAGTACTTCAGTTAGAAAAGTACAGCGGCAATTGTAGGTAAATAGGTGTCAGAGTTATGGCTTTACGGCTAGGCGCCCTGGTGCGGATTTAGGTTTCGTAATTGCAAAGCAAGTTTATTTAGCCGAGTTTTGAACCTAGTCAACTGAATAACCCGAATGGGACACCCCAAAAAATCCACACCTCTCTCATCGCTAAAACCGTTGTCCTTTTAGCCCTCATATCTCCCCTTCCTTACACCAATCACTGTATGCTCACCGCGAAAAAAATCAGTTACTTCTCGCAATAATCCCTATTTTTTTTTTTGATTCTTTCTATAGCTTCTTTTCATTTAATTGCCAACCTTCTTTCAGCCTTTGCTATTAAGCTTTTACTTTCCCTTATAGGACATTTACGATCACTTCTAGTCAATTAGTGAGTGAGCAATAAAAAAAAAGCTGCTGATTTCGTATCAAAGAAGTTGAAGTATGGGTAAAGAAGTTAGAATCATTGCCCTTTTGGCGCTCGACACCCTTTTCTTCCTATTGGAAGCTATAATCGGGTACAGTGTACATTCATTGGCGTTGATTGCCGACTCTTTCCACATGTTGAACGATATCATTTCCCTTTTCATCGCTTTGTGGGCGGTTAAAGTCAAAAACAACAAACCTGCAGACGGTAAATATACCTACGGCTGGCAAAGAGCAGAAATCTTAGGGGCTCTTATAAATGCCGTGTTTTTGATTGCGTTATGCTTCACAATCCTCATTGAAGCCATACAAAGATTCTTCGAACCCGTAGTTATTTCCTCCCCCAAGTTGGTGTTGGTTGTTGGTATTGCTGGGTTGATCAGTAATGGTATAGGCTTGGTGCTATTTCATGAACATGGCCACTCTCATGGTGGTGGTAGCAGCGGTGGTCATGGTCACGGCCACTCCCATTCAGGTGACGAAGAGGCCGAGGTTGGAAACGGCCATGGTCATTCTCATAACAGAAATCCAGTTTACGAATCCACCGTTAGTGAAAATTCGACGTCAAACCTCGACGAATTTTTCCCTTCTAATGTTGTCGATAGATACGGCGAATCCACTCCTTTAATCAAGAAAGACCCTAAGAAGGAAAAGAAGAGAAAGTCGTTGAATATGGAAGGGGTCTTCTTGCATGTTTTAGGTGATGCTTTGGGTAATGTAGGAGTGATCATAACCGCTTTGATCATCTGGAAAACAGATTACTCCTGGAGATTCTTAACCGATCCAATTATCTCCCTTGTCATTACCTGTATTATCTTTTCATCGGCGTTGCCATTATGTAGAAAGTCTTCCAAGATCTTATTACAAGCCACGCCTCCAAATGTGAATTCCAATGAAATCGTTGAAGAAATCACCAAATTGTCTTCCATTAAATCCATCCATGATTTCCACGTGTGGAACTTGAATGAAGATATTCTCATTGCCTCATTACATTTGGAATTGGCCGAAAACGAAGGTACTGATGAGAATTTCAATAAAACTGCTTTTATTGATGCTGTCAGACAGGTTCGAGAAATCTTACACTCATTTGGAATCCATAGTGCTACAATTCAACCAGAGTTCTTGAGGGCTTCCTCCGTCGATGAAACTTCCAGTGAAACCCAAAAAAGTTTGGCAAGAAAGGCAAGTGCTTATGGTGCCACCAATAAATTCACTTGTGCTGTCGACGATGTTGCCGGTTGTGACACTGATTGTTTGACATAAGTCGGCGTTGTCCTTGGCCTGCGATCCGTTGGCTCAAATTCATTCACTTACACTACAAAATAGATACGGGTCATTTTTATCTATAGTTGATAATGGTCTAATGTAAAGCTAGTTTAATATTAACATTCCGTAGAGTCTTTAGAGTAATTTATTAATGTCATTAGACATCAGTTGGATGAAATTCAACAGCAGACTGCTTTTTCCGGGTCTTTTCGGTGGTTCAATCCTGTCCTTAAGTCCGGAACAGACTTTTCATGAATATTTGGACTATGATGGTTATGCTTTATTATTCTACATTTTCAGATTGGCGGCTTCTTTGTTCCAATGATCTCACTAGATCTGCATCTTCTTTCAAAGTAGTTTTTGCTTTGTATACCACCATATAATCGTACATAACTCCGTTAAGCTTCAATGGAAGAGTAGTTTATTGAATATATAATACTGTATTTGTTACAATTTCGTTAGACTGGTAGTGCTTCACATCAAATTATCGACAATCTGTCCATGCAGTTAAATAAATAGTTTAAACATTTGATGTATGAGCTTAATCGAAGTAATTCTATTAGAAAAGAAAAAGTCCCCTTGCTAGACAAATCATTCAGATCTCTTAGCTGATAACACAGTCTTCTTTTCTTTTATCGATGGTTGAAGCTCGAGAAGCAATCTTGGACAATCTGTTGTCTGATGACTGGTCAGTCCCTGTCCTGGGGAGGGAAACCGATTTCTTATTCTTCAATCGAAACATGGACTTGTGTTTGTTAGAGTTTGAATGGGTGTAATCACCAAAAGAGTTCAAATAATCATAAGATTCATCGTCGTTAGAAGAATCACTGAGTTCTAATGACCTTTTGGTATCTACTGGTCTTGGTGATTGCTCAATAGTAGAAATCGAGGAGGATTCATCATCTTGCAATTTCAAGGAAAGAACCGAAGAAGCAGAACGAGCACCATCATCACCAAAACTACTTATAGATTTCGACCTCACGGATCTCATGAAAGTGCTGTGAGTATCATTAAATGTCGTTAATTTCGTATGCTTGAGTTGGTGAAGAATATCATTATCATGTTTGGAACTTTGCGTGGTATGATAGTTTTGAATAATGGGGATGTCGAATTGAGGCTCCTGGCTCCGGTATATGAGTAAACGTATAAGCTGATTGAGAAACTGTAGCCAGATGATTTCAGTATTGCACGAGAACTTGGTCCTGCCTAGCTGCTCTAGTATGGTCTGGATTAAACATTCTCCAATGATGACATATTGAAACTGGCCAATTTCCCAGATTCTGGAGTTGATGCGGGCAAATTTGGTGATGGTGGTGTACCACGCTTCATTGATATTGCTTAAGTTATAGATGGTGAAGGTTAGTAACTGGATCATTGATTCGGTTTGATAGGTTGATTTTATGGCGTCAAACGCTTCCAAGTCAATCTCGGAGTCTACCGTTGTCATGGAAAGATGGGACTGGCGAAAGCCGGCTTCATAACTAAGAATATTGGCACATAATTTGTGCTGGAACTCGTGGAGATTGGAAAATGCAAATTGTTGGGCTGGTTTGGGCTTCGCTTCGACCTTGGTTGGGTGTGGTTGTCTTGCACGGTCGATGGACGTTCTAGAAGCTCTCGAGGCCTCATCTTTCTTTGGTTGCGGGGGCTGTTGCTGTTGTTGCTGCTGTTTCACCACTTTTACTATATCCAAGGATTCCCAGATCATTCTTATAACTCTAGCTTCTTCGTTGGAGAAGCAAAACTCTGGTTCGGGAGCTATTCCATTTGATTTTAGACTTGGATTCATTGACTGTGCCTTCAGGCCTCTTCCTGACATCGTGGAGAAGTATCGTATGGAAGGAAAAGAGAAAAAAAAGGGAGTGGGAAATTTATGGACGTTCAATTATATAATTCATTCGTACTTCGTTGTAGCTAAGAGGATTTATGTATGATATAAAGGTCTCCACGCACAACGTACATATTAGTGCTTTTTCTGCAGACCAGAAATTTCTTCTTTCATATTTTTAACGCGTCAACATGGAAACCTGCATTGATGGCTGCATTTGCAGGAGACTTTTTTCTGAAAAATATCACTGAGATCGGAAACAAAACCTTATTGTAAAACAGGCACGGGTGCCCCAGTAGTATGCTGGTGGTGGAGAATGTACCGAGTTCAGAGGCACGATCGGCATCGGTTTGGAGCGGAGTCAGAAGCGGCAGTATGAAGATAGAAGCTTAACTATTTGTGTCGGGGGCTGCAGCTACTGCGCTGAACCGGCCAGGGTAACGATCGACGCCATCATCGGGCAAAGTGAAGATCTTTATTTCTGTCTAGTGATGCTGGCAACAACTCTAAACCCAAGTTTGCTGTAAGGCCAAGCCTTTATTTTTTGATTCGATCTTGTCTATGGCGACTTTTAAGTTTTACCTATTTAGGAAATAATTCTTGATTTATTGTCTCAGATCGTCAGTTAGAAATTTTTTATGCTCAACTAGGTAAAAAGAAAGTTTGTGTAAATCGTGTTATCAGAAAATAATAATAATATTAAAACTAAATACATCAAGAAATTAGAATAGAAAGTAGGAGAAAATATATAGTAGTGGTGGATATACGAATAAAAGATTAAACCGAAAAATAGAACATAGAAAACAGAGAGAACAATAAAATATTAACCATCTAAAAAGAAAACCCTCCAACACACTTTATTCGATTCCAAACCAAAAAAATAAAAACCATACCCATTTTCTAAAACCTCAATCCGAATATTTGTAGTATCGATGTGAGTCTCTCTCACAATCATGTATTCGGGCAACCATATTTTGCCTCAAGCATTCACCTCCATTAAAGTTAAAATTAGAGAATTGCGTGAATTAAGAGAAACGGGTTCTTTCTTCTACTTTCTTCTCACCATTTTTCCGGTTTTCGCAGCTATTTAGCGAAAATATCATATGGAACAGTTTGAACGTTATACTTCTTCTTTGTCTTTGGTGCTGTAGTTTTTTTGAAGAAAGAGAATCCAGAAACACTGCTGTCATTACTTCTAATCGAAACAAGATCGCTACCAGAATTAAGAGTTCTAGCTGCACTTGGCTTGTATGATCTGATAGATGCAGCCACTGAAGGTTGTTGAGGAGCTTTGGTGCGAGGTTTTAATTTAGTCAATGGTGTAGGTTTCATCATGGACGATGCTGAAGTTGGAATTTCCATCTTTGGTGCCTTAGATGCAGCATTAGAGGTGTAGCTAGAAGCACCAAAAGAAGCATTGCTGAATCTTCTTGGAGTACCAACAGAAGAGGTGATCGGTTTTTTGGAAGCAGGTAATTTTGATGGGGTTGATGTAGAGGACGAAAAGATAGAACTGAGTCTCTTCATTAACGAAGGCTTTTCCTTCTGACCATGTACTAATGGTATTTGTTTGAAGTGAGCTTCGTTAGCGGTTTTGGAACTAGTAATGTTAGAGGTAGACTTGGAGTAAGTCTTGTTAATCATCAAAGATGAAGGTGCTTTTCTAGAAACAGTGTCTTCTTTCTTCTCTGATAACTGAGTTGAAGATCCCATAGCAGCAGGAATTGTTGGAGGTTTCATCAACACATTTTCTGGGTGATTGAATCCAATTTCTTCCAATTCCTTCTTCAACACAAATGAACTTCTCATGAACCCTAAAGAGGCTCTTTGAGGAGTAGCCAATGTTGGAGTAGAGCTGGCGTAAGTCTTGTTGTAGAGAGATCTTTGTGGAGTAGCAGGTACATTCAAAGGTTTCATGTAGCTAATATCACTAGTGTCAGAAGGCTTCGATTGGTGTCCCATTTGGAACTTGTTCATGTATGGAGACTTCACTGCAGCAGATTCATGTCCAGAACTAATAGAAGATCTGTAATCACTGTTATGCAAAGATAATGACGAGGCACCCGAGGTACTGACTTCATCACCGGTAGATTTATCAATACTTGATTCACCACCAGCATCGTAATTCGAAGAAGAATCATGATCGTTTTCTGAGTCGTAATGGGATGAGCCATCATCAGAATCCTCCTCAATTGGAGCTAAACCTTGAATACCAAAACTATTAGAGTCGAAAATCGTTGATTTAGCAGAAGTTTCAGCAAATGGAGTAGCTTGAGAGAAATCAATCTGATCATCAGAATCATCTTGAGTAATGGTATCCTCTTCATGAAGATCATAAGTGTCATTTCCTTCATCTTTTTCAAAGTTGGTGGAAGTCTTACGACGAGGATCAAATCCAAATCCTTTTTCTTTTTCATTATCAAATTCATCATCAGAGTCATCAGAGATGATTTTTGAAGGAGTGGTGGTTTGAAGCTTACGAGATTCAAAACCTTTTGTTGGGGTATCAGGGCATTCATTTATTGGTAAACTTGGGGTTCTTCTCGAAGATCTTGGAGTGATAATTGGTTCTGCAAAATCTTCACTGAAGATAGAATCAGCACCAGAAGATGCAATCGAGGTAGTGATTGATGCAGTTCTCTTCTTAGAACGAGGATCAAAATCTTTGGCAGGTAAGGCAGGTGGTGCAGATAATTGATAATCATCCTCCGAGTCTTCTTCCTTAATAGAAGGAGAGTTGGAGCCAGAGCCTCTCGATCTACGAGGGTCAAAAGGTTGTTGTGAAAGAGCAGCTTGTGGAGAAGGTAATGATGTAATGAAAGAAGAGGTCGACAAGGCGTCGGGTATTTTCACTTCAATAGGTTGAAGTTTTGGGGTATCGATACTTCTTCTAAAGCCTCTGTATTTTTCATTACTTGATAATTCAATTTGAATGGTGTTTTGTGCTTGTAACAAAGAGTTGTGTTTAGTTGGGAGTGGAAGTGGTTGTGGAACTGAGGTAGCTTCTTCTTCAGTAGCTTCTTCAGGTTCAACAGCAGCAGGAGCATGAGCAACAGCAGGAGCGGCAGCAGGTCTTAATGGTTTGATTGGTTCAAATTCTTCTTGTGAGTGTTCAACTTCAGTTTCTGAAGAGTCCTTGAAAGAGTTCTTACTGTAGATTGAATCAACATCACTACCTTCATCATCATTTTGTAAAATACAGTTAGCAATGTGAATGTAAACTTTAATCCATAAAGTTTCCAAACCAGCATGAAACTTACCCTTTCCCAACCATTGGCGGAAAGTTTGTATTAAAGCCACACCCATTGGTTCCAAATATCTGACACCAATGGATACTATCGAAGGATTTTCATGAATGAATTCAACCATGCATTCGTCCAATGACTTCAAGTCATCAACGTACATCACGGTAAAACTTAACATTTCGTTGAATAATTTTGCTTGTTGACGAATGATTAAATCACTCGACAAGACCGATTTCAATTCGGGACTGGAAGCCAACATGTTGTTGAATAATCTCGAAGTGAAATCATCTTTATGGTATCTTTTATTAGTTTGAAGATCAGTCCAAGATTGTCTAATCTTAGAGTAATCCTGTTGTTGCAACAGTAAAGTCGACATTTTTGTTGAGAAATCGAATTAGTTGGAAAAATTGGTTTAATGGAATTCATCGTCTATATAAATAAACAAGTGAAATTACCGTATCCGGTAATGGCTTCTTTCATCAACTCATGAAGTCTGCTTTACTATGGAGAAACGGTTGTAAAAAAATATAAAGGGTGCGATGCAGGAGTTGACATTCTCAATCAAACTTCCTAATTAGGAAGTAGAGTGTATGCAGTCTGCAATTTCTTTTCCGAATGCGGTTAACGTCACTGGCAATTTGTTAGCGAGCGAACTGGGGTAAGGTTTTGTAGATTACTGGATTGAGAAGTGAGGGAGAAGGGTGAATTCACAAGCGTGTGCTTAAGCAGCTAAGCGTCGATCGTCGTAGGTAACTGGAAATTGGAAAAAGGAGTAGGAGTAGGAAGAAGAGGAGGTATTATTTCCTAAATCTATGCCTTAACCTATTCTGTAATTAATATGGCTGTGAGCAACGGGGGCTGCCATAAGATTAAGATAATGCACGATTTACAGTGGCCTGTTCGATTATGATGGTGAAAAAATAAAAAAAGAACAGGTACGTGATTACGTTTTATCAGCTGAATTTGCTTGGCCTACTAGTGTCTCCCTCGAGATAAGAAGTGAACAAATAATATCCGATAAAAAATATACAGTAAGAAAATGAAATGGGCCAATATAGAAGTAAAAACTTGCGAGTAGTAGTCATTGGAAGTAGCCTTTGTGGGAAGGTTGTAAATACCGAATGTGATAACTGTCAGCAGTAAACTTTAGTAGTACAGTAGGGCGGCTTTACTATCGGTGATCTGGGGTTGAGCATCGGTGAAGCTGCAATGACGTAGGTGTCGGCTATTTCAAAGCCTATGAGTCAATTTTCTGTCTCTTGGAAAATTCGACGTTCATTAAAGAGCCTGTTTGCTTTCCACCACAGGCTCTTTTGGTCCTTCTTCCAGCCTTGCCAGTTCTTCTCCAGCAACCCAAGTTTCAGCCCGTTCCAACTGCTCATTGAAAACCTGAGTCAACTTTCCAATCATATCCAATGATTCCTTCGCAAACACAACGACACGATCATTCGTCTGGGAGCCAGATGAGGTCTTTTGTACTGATGCAGGTAAGTTCAAAATGATATCCCGAACCGTAGTTCTCAAGTCCACACTTCCAGAACGACTTTTAGGAGACTCGGATTGGATTTTGTTATCACCGTCTGAGCGTTCTTCTGGTTGTGAAATGTTGAGAGATGATGGTTTGAAGTTGGAGATTACACGAATGATTTTCTTCACTGTGGTGACGATTTCCGTCTTTGTTTGCTGTGCTGCTTCGCTAGGAATGTTGATATCTTCTTGACCATTTATTGAGGAGTCATCAATAAGAGTTTCTGAAGAACAACTTGGATCTTGGGTATCGGTAGGAGAGTGCGATTGCATATGCTCTTCTTGGATTTGTTTTTCTTTGAACTCTCGTTCCCTGTCGTTCATTTTTTGCTGCAAAAATATCACTTTGGAGTTGATGTGGTCGTTGGCAAGCTTTAGTATGTGCAAGCAAAATTGTAGTCTTTTCTTCGTTTCTACAGAGAGATTATTATCGTCTTCAGTACTGGGAGTTGCTTCTGCATTTGCATCGGGGTTGTCGAGTTTTCTTCTCTTCTGGTTAGCTTTATGAAGACTGTTTAAATTGTCTTCAATTTTATTCACCACGGGAATAGCAGCCATTTCTACGATTCCTGCGGCATAGTTGAATGGAGCATAGTTTCTCTTGGAGTTTTCATAATATTTGACCGCATTAGTGACGATTGGATGCTTACTAACCTGGTTAACCCGGGTAACGAGCGGATGTTCGTGGGACTCGTCCTTTGGCGAGGGAGAACCCCCGTTGTTTAGCTGAGTAAGCGCTTCAGCTGCAGACACCATATCATCATTGTTATCGGTCAAAGTCAGTTGAGCTGTGGTAATGGAAGTCACTGTGCCGGCAGGGGGGTTTCTGGGACTGGTGAGAATGTTCTGCAAGGATGCTTTATTGGCTACAACTGAATCGTATGGTGGAGGAGGAGCTGGGTCTGGAGACGCGGTCACCGAAGGAGAGCTGACGATCTGGCCCTTGAGTTCGTCTTCAGCTAGTGATAACTTTCTCTTGATTGTTCTGGAGTTGGTCATAGTCATATGGGCAGAATGGGTAATTTGAATCTATCTCTTTAGCTATTGTAGCACGTAGTTGTTTCGGGGATAGGAGGAGAGACAAGCAATAGTACTAGGAGAGATGACAAGACTTTCGAAAAAAAAAAAAAGAGAACAGACAAAAGTGTTAAAACAGGAGGTTTTTGGATTTGTTCACTTATATAATGGGTGTGATTACCGCCGTATATCTAAGAACAATAAACACTATCTCCAGAGAATAAGTGTGACAGAAGTAGACCAAAAAAATGTGAAATGGTGGTTTTTTCCTCTTCTCATTACTTTCATGTGATTTTTTTTGTGGTGTTCTGAGCCGAAATTTGATAGTGAAACGATCTTTTTTTTTTGGGTAGTCGTGCCAATAATGAGCCGTTGCAAGTGACCAGCTTTTCACTATGGAGATGATGGTATGATCTTGCCATGCGTAGCAGTATGGGCAGGAGATCTGCTACGAGTATTCCTTACTGTTCCTAATATCCAAATGTTTTGTGGCCGGAGTTTGTTCCAGGCAGAGGAGGGGTGGAGCCAGGAGGAGGGGGAAGCTGCTGATGTTGGAGGGGAGAATCTCCACGAACATTTACGAAGTGGAGGGAGGATTTGGAGGAACAAATGTTGCATTGATTGGGTAACTCCGATCTGGATGATAAAGCCAGATGAAAGCCATCATGTGATCGGAGTTGTAGCCAAAGCCTTGTTTACGGGCCTCTGATGCTGTTCTCTGCCCACCATTGTCTGGCTTTATTGTCTAGAGTGCCTGGCCCAAAGTATTTGTCTGGTTTCTGGCAATGTCTGATTCTGGCAATGATTGTTGCTGGCAGTCTCTGTCTAATCTCTACCCGCTACTTGCCTGGCCACGGCCCGTTTCTGTGCATTCTCTGTCTACTTCTGCCCGCACTCGGCCTGATTTCTGCCTGCTTCTTACCTGTTCGGGCCAGGCCCCGACCCAGGCTCTGCGCAAGTCTCTGCCTCCTCGTTTATTAACTACTGGCGCTATTGATTACACTCTTTATATACGACTCGCCCCCGTACAACGCCGCTTCCTCTTCGAATCTTCTCATGGACACCCACCCACGTCTTGGAATAAACACTCGTTTGAATTTCAGGTTGTCAGACGCATATTTCTTGATCTCATTGTAGCGTAATAGCGGCATCTCTTCAGCGTTCTCCTTAGTGTCGGTGGTGCACAGGTTGCAAGACTTCAGCTTGAGGTAATTCTTCAACTGGGTCCTTCCCGCAGTGCAGGTGATGTCAAATGATGGCGATTTCGGGCTCGGGGTTGCCGCCGGGGTCGCTGGAGCCCGAAGACTCTGCTGCGTTGGTACTATAGCGAACTGCTGCTCGTTGTAAATGTACGACTTCAAATAGTTGAACTGAGTAACGAGACTGTTGAGGTTGTAGATGGTTGTGGTGATGTCCTTTTTCACATCTCCGCTGTTTAACCGGGCCAGCAAATACCGAGTCTCCGACCGCTGGTGGGTGACGGAAGAATCCAAGTCGGCTGTTTTCTGGTTCAATGATCCAATGGAGTCAAAAACAATCTTGAATTTGTTGTCAACAACCTCCTCAGATTTGTTCTGAACAAGATAATTGACCAATAAATGAACGCTGATAAGCAACTGGATGAATACGTTGAGAATAACTCCAGCAATCATCCCCCAGCTTGTTCCGGCCCCCGTTGTCTGTTTAAACTCCACTGCCCGGTCAAGCACATCCGCCTGGTGGTAACACGTCTGGATATTGAGTAAAAGTGCAACATCATTGCCGTTGGTTCCAACGACATCAAGACACCTGCTTTGTTAGTATGAGCCGACATAAACTAGAAAAGGTCCACATACGTATCAAGATGAGTTTTTGACCTAGTACTAAGGCCTCTGGAATCATCCTGAAGTTTGCCACGGTACTGCTTGAAACATTCCACCCCATCGTTGAACTCAGTACACTCCACCAACTTCTTGAACACCGGTGACTGGGACAACTGGAAATGGGGCTTAACGTCCTCGAACTGGGGCTTAGTCCCGGCAAAGAAGTAGAAAAAGAGTCCTGATGCCAACGACAACACCAACAATACCACCGGGTGACAGCCGTATCTGAATAGTAATTTCCCCATGGCGCTTAGTGGTTGGTTTGCGTTTGCAGCCATCCTCAAACAAATAATTTAATGTAACGACACCTGTACACCACAAAAGAGATACTTCCGTGCACCGAAACAGATTCAGCCCGTACCGCGGTTGTCTATTTTGGCATGCACCCGTGCACCAAGTTCTCCCCCATGACCCTCCGCCAAGCCACCTCCGCCGCAGAAATTGTGATCCGCTTATAAAGCTAGCAATTTCATCGTCCAACTTCCAGCTCGTCAATCATGTCGACACATACTGATCCCGATGTTACGCCAAAGGTCCCCAGTGGATGGACTGCAAAATTTGATGACAAATACAAAACATGGTTCTATGTTAACTTAGACACCAAGAAATCACAATGGGAAGCTCCTAAAGGCACCAGCTTTGGCGGAGACGACCATCAGCCTCCACCATACTCTCCCCTGGCCCTGAGCAAGGCCAGTGAGTCGAAGCCAGCACCTGTGAAGAGTGAGGCACAAAACAGTAGTAATCGAGGCTATGGCAGAGGAAATGCAGGCTACGGAGGAAATGCAGGTTATGGCGGAGGATATAACCAAGGCCCACCACAAGGCAATTACGGTGGTGGATATGGTGGTGGATATGGTGGTGGATACGGTGGTGGATACCCTCCACAGGGCTACGGAGGCCCACCACAAGGCTACGGTGGCTATCAGCAGTACCCACCCCAGCAATACCCCCCACAACAATATCAACAACAGCAAGGAAGAAGTAGATTCGGTGGAGGCGGTGGAGGCATGGGTCTCGGGTCCGGGTTGGCCTTGGGTGCTGGGGCTGGTTTGCTTGGGGGTATGGCCATCAATGCATTCGAAAACCATGAGATGGACGAACGTATGGATGCTTACCAGGACGGCTACCAAGACGGTGGTGGAGGAGATGACTATGGTGGAGGGGATTTCGATGGAGGAGACTTTGGCGGAGGTGACTTCTAGAGTTTATATCAATGAAATTGTTGCAACAACTACTTTGTAGTGTAGTTTAACTTTTTGACCCATATCTCCACGTGAGGACAATCACGTGATGGAAACCCGTACCCCGGTAAATCCAACCAACCAAACAGTGAGAAAAAGCCATTATGCGAAAAATCTTACCAACCTTGAACCTTCTACTCATTAGCGATATGAGATTCACTGGAGTATTAAGAAAGGCCGAAGAGGTTCTTGTTAAGGCCGCCACTGGGAACCCGACCGGTATCGCCGGATTGTATCAGCATCCAAACCCAAGACCAGCATTAATATCATTATACAACCATACATTGAAGGTGTTAGACCAGAAGTTTCCAAAAGAGTCGGTGTACAAACAATCGGTAGAAGCCTTAACCAAGAACAGATTAGCCATTGTTGAAAGCGAGGAGATCACCGAAAACATCGAAAACAAGATTGGAGGAGGATTGATCGAAGAAATCGTTGTTCAGGCCCACGAAGAGTTACAGTTGGCCAAAGAATTAGCAGAGTTGAAAGTATGGGAAGAATTAGAAGAAAAACCTTTAGAAGACCAATGGGTTTACTTTGGTAAGAAAGTTTAGTGTATATTAATCAGCATTTATTTATTGAACCAGTGTAGCCTGAAGAGTAACGACGTTGACTGTAGGATCTACAGTTTACTGTGAGCGATGTTTCATGACTTGAAATGGATCTAGGAGTAAGACATATACCTGGATAGAGCCATTTCCACAAGCAGACGAAAAATCATTCACATCTCAAATACTTCCTTTTATAGAATTAACTTTAGTATCAGTGAACAGCCAAGAAATGTTGATTATTTTAGCCGATTGCTGAACACGGATGCAAAACTCCCCTGTTTCGCCCAACCCAACCCTGCCTGTCCATTCTTATGTCCTACTCTCAGAACGGTCAATGGTTTCCCCACTATGGCTCTACATTCATATGGCCCTTCACCCACTTTGACCCTAAGTTACTACTGCCATGGCAGAGCAGCCCACCAATCTTCACCCTCAATTAGCTTTATTTGCTACACACATTATACAATATCAGCATTCCGTAAGTCTCTATTCTGGCACTCCACGTTCTTATCTAACAACAGTTATTTTTAATATTAGCAGCAGCACCACCTTGAGACACATCGATACCGTTGGAGCCTGGGCCTTGAGCTTGCTCACTATCGACATGTTTATCTTGAATAATTCCTGCCAACTCGTAGAAAATCGATTCCACGTTATCATTTGTTTTAGCACTAGCCTCTAAGAATGGAATGTTCAATTTAGAAGCCAATTCTTGCCCTTGTTCTTTTGAAACTTGTCTACTTTCTTCGTCATCGGATTTGTTTCCAACCAAGAAGATTTGTGCATCTTCGTTGGCATGTTGAGTAACGGTTTGAAACCAGTTTTCCACATTATCAAACGTTCTTGAATCGGTAACATCATAGATCAATACAATCCCCATGGCTCCTCTATAGTAAGCAGTAGTAATGGTTCTGAATCTTTCTTGTCCTGCAGTATCCCAAACTTGTAACTTGATCTTCTTGCCTTTGCTTTCAATGGTTCTAATCTTGAAATCAATTCCAATGGTGGTGATAAAGGATGGGTTGAATTTATCCTCTACAAATCTCAACAACAAACATGATTTACCAACTCCCGAATCTCCAACTAACAACAACTTCATGATCATATCATATGATCTCGATGGGGCTCTTCCACTCATGACGTAATGTAAGATTCTTCAGTC
The DNA here is from genome assembly GCA_030555995.1 of Isabelozyma heimii. Taxonomy (NCBI): domain Eukaryota; kingdom Fungi; phylum Ascomycota; class Pichiomycetes; order Serinales; family Metschnikowiaceae; genus Isabelozyma; species Isabelozyma heimii. Next base: position 178,279 of record JANIVW010000008.1, read on the forward strand.
AGGGGGGGTTTAAGGAGACTATGCTGTCGTATAACGAAAATACGTTTATTTCCTTGCGGTGACCCGTCGTGCCACACCCAACCGGGAGGCACGGGTGTCACGTGCGAACCGGGCTCGGGATCCGGCTGCAAAAGTCCGTTCTCCATTGCCAGCGAAAGACTTCGTTACACGGGCCGTTTTGAGCCTGACGACGAGAAAAAGACATCTTGATGAGATGGCGAGGGGCCTCCGAATGGGATGGCTGGATCGCAGTGGTGAGTTGAGATTCTGTGAATGTTTCACAAATGGGACAAGATAAGTTATCGTACATATCTAGCAGCGAGCTAATAATCAGAGGCATTGTTAGATCATAATTCATACTTATTATATGTGCAATATACAATACAATGTCTGCCGGTAAGAATTAACTTGTTATCTCTAATATATATTCAACTACAAAAAGACTTCGGCGTTGATTTCAACCGAAGAAGCAGCATAAGGAATCTCAAAGTGTTGCAAGACTTCGGGGTGCAACACTCCAATAGAACCAATTTCCAAAACATCAGCACCAGTGGCAGGTCTGAAGAAGATCTTAGCACCTCTTCCTGGGAAAAAAGTTGGATTGGCATCATCCTGTTCAATCCAGTAACCTCTTCCAAGTTGTTCTTTTGGCTTCTCTAACCAATTGGTTCTTAAGGTTTGCATCATTTTACCCAATAACCCTTGTACAAGTTCGAAACCGGAAGTTTTACCAGCGTAAATTGCAGACCAGTTTCTTTGATTGTAAGCACCTCTTTCTAATTCTGGGTTTTTGAAAACTACATCACCACATTCGAATACTTTGATTGGTAACGAGTGCTTTCTGTTTTCCTTGATTGTCTTCAAGATACCTGGTAACAATGAAGTTCTAACCACTTGGTATTCAACAGTTTTTGGGTTTTCCAACTTGACTGCTGTCTTGTTGTCATCAGTTAATCTCAAGAATTTGAAGTTTTCATCATGGGAACATAAAGTTAATGGCAATACTTCAGAGTAACCTGATTGTGCAGATGCTAATCTTAAGATGTCAGCAACTTTATTTATAGGTAAAGGAGCAGCCACTAAAGAATCACTTTGAGCTTTGGTTTTAGTTAAGTTGTTAATACCATAAGCAATGGCAGCATCTTCCATGACATCACATTGATGCAAGATGTCTGACCTGGTTATTGGAATTTTCACATCAAGAAGTTTAGCATCTGAAGCCGAAGTAGATGCTTGTAATGACATTTTGGTTAATAATTTTACAATTTCATCATTATTCAAATTCAATCCCAAACAAGAGTTGATATAGTCAACTTCAACTTCCGAAGTTCTAGGAATAATATTAGGAGTAGTTCTGTTTTCTTTGTTATGTTCAGAGATGATTTTCACTGGTTCAATTTCAAATGGTTTCTTACAGTATTTAGAGAACATGGCAACCATTTGGTTAATGACAATTTCGGTCTTAGTTCTATCGGTACCAGTTACTTCAATAAAGACATTTTTGGTGTTTAAACTGATCTTGGAATGATCGGAGTTGATGATTGGTGGTAAAGAACACACGGTTCTCTTAGAATCGAAAATGACGGGATATACTGGTGAATCTCTAACAATGTGTAGATACTTTCCTAAGTTTTTATCTTTTTCGTAGAATTCCATTAACTCTTCACCATTCATTTCTTTGGTTTGGTTTAATGGAGTGAATTTTATATCGGTTGGCTTTAACGCTTCATAGGTAAATGGAGGGGTCAAGGTATCTAAATCATGAGTACCAATAGCCACCAAAGTTCTATTACGACATAAATTGGTGTGCAACTTATCTTGTAACGCAATGAAGGAAGCGTAACGTCTTTCGTCGAATTCCACATTTCTTAAAATGGCAGAAGCAGCGTACGGACGAATGGCTTCGGTGGACTTTTCAATGGTCAAGGTGGTTTCCGGAACAGAAGGGTTTAAAGTGAATTCAGCGGCCTTGGCAGTACCTAAGAACTCATTCAAAGCCTGAGCAATCCCTTCAATACATAACATATCGTATCTATTGGCAGGAATTTCAATCTTTAATTGGGGTCTTTCATCTCCCTGGCATTCATTGGTGGTGTCTTCATCCAATTCGATACCAAATTCGAAACATAATTCGTCGAATTCTTTAGTGGTGTAATCTTTACCCAATAATTCGTAAAGGTCTGCTTTGTCAACCGGAATAGTAGGCATTTTGCTGTCTAATTCTATAAGTTTCTTGACTATCTAATCCATATGATAGATTTTTTCTCAACGCAAAATCTCAAAACTTTTCACTGACTCAGAATATTAGTTCTGAAATTTACGCTGCCAAAACAAAATATACCTTTACAATACAATCTAGTTTAGTATGTCGTTACCATGAAAATTACAAGGCTCTACAGCTAGTAGCTACCATTACCGATTATTATCGGTATCCATTGCCCTACAAAACTCGATGAAATTAACCCATATCTATTACAGTGCAAAATGGCACTCGTTGATAATACTGTAGACTTTGCTGTGAGAACTTAAGACTTCACCTATAGCTCTATGAACCGTCACGTCGCCTTCTTGGTGGATGCAATATCCGAGGAAGACAGGATGCGTCTTCTAATAGATTCAAGCATTGCTATTGACAAAGACCAGGAAGTGTATAAAACACACTGGGTTCTCTATCATTATGTGACTGACCCACAATATCCTGTAGTGTAGGCATATCAGAATTGTGTCTCTCCAAAGCGTTTTCTGCATCTCAATTATCTTCTCCTTATCATTACAGGCTCTTCTTTCCCATTGAAATGGTGTTGGTGATATTACTCATGAACGTACTCTCTCCCTCTGCATCTTCAACCTCTTCATTCAGCTTAAACTCCTTCTTTTCTGTATCAACATCCTTTCTCACCTGTTCAAGGGTCTTCTGATCTTCATGTCCCAACTTCTCGATATCATTAATCTCATCCATAAGAGCTCCAACATCGAAAATAGGCACTACTTTATCAGGATTGACTTCATACTCATTAAACCGATCACTATCCGGGTTTGTTCCTGTTGTGGATGAATTTCCTTCACCTGCGGAATCCGGTCCACCTTCTGTCTTAGTATCTTCTACATAGTCCCACCATTCTTTCTGCTTAGGTTTGAACCAAGTAGTCCACAGTTTCTTCTGTTTGGCACCATTGGCTTGTTCCTCCATCATCTTTGCTTTGGCCTCATCAAATTCGCCAATTAACTTTCTTGTCTGTTCTGCTTGTTCTGGATCTGGTTCTTCGATTTCAGCGAATTCATCACTAAGGATCTCCCACCCGATTTCTCTCAATATCCTGGGAATGGCTCTTCTATATGACATATGACCTTCAACAAACTCTGTACAATCGACATTTTCAACTCCATATACACATTCAATTGGTGATAAACCAGCAACCGTCAGAATACCACCTCCAGTGGCTCTGAACAAGTAGCCTAGAATCCAATCTTTTCTGGAGTAACCATTAATGAACTTTCCACTGACAACCGTTTTAGCAAGTATAATCTGATCGTTCTTGACCGCAATTGGATTCCCGAGAAGAATGACATTTTCCACAATCCCATAACCTCCTCTTTTGGCTAACTCGATCAAACATGAATAAATAAGTCTTGAACCTAATGAAAAGCCCACTAAGGTAACTGGCCGAACCCCCATATTTCCCGAAATTAAGGTGTCTGCCAAAATCTTTCCTGCTTTCCATGCCCTATCTAACGAAACATTCCAAGGATTATCCAATAAATAGGATAATTTCGATAATGCCATAGGAAGTTGGATTGCTGACATTAATGCTGTCAATATAGTAGCCCCTAAGATTTGTTGAATAGATGTAGATAAAGCTTCTGATGCTAATATACCAATGGTTTGTCCCATGGATTGCAACATTTCTGGTTCCCAAAGTAATGAAAAAACATCTCCCATCACCGGATCTACGGTGGAGAAAGGTAATCTAACATCATCGGCTTGTCCATTCATCCATCCACTAACAGTTATGATATAATTCGTTCTCTTGTTATTATGCAAAGGTTTGAATTCGAATGTCTGCACGTCTCCTGCCCGCTTGGCCCCAGCTTTAGATCCAACTCGGACCCCAGCAACGACCCCACCAGTGGTAATTATAACACTTCCACCAACTCCGGCCAAAAATCCACTGGTTCCTCCAATGCCCACAGTGGTCAACCCTGCAGCAAGCCCAGCACCAATGACAGGAGCCAACAAACCAGCAGAAAGTCCAATTGCAAGTCCTCCTCCAAGAGTAGCGAGTCCAATGTAAGCCAACCTCCTCTTTCGGTTTTTCTTGATGTGACGTTCAATAAACAGTCGATCTGCCAATAATTCATCTTTATTCTCAATAGTCTTGTTACTAGTGTCTAATTCCAAGCTCTCAATCAACCGTCTTTCAAATTGGTGAACCTCAAGAGGTAATATTTTGAGATATTCAGCAAATTTTACAAACAAAGAACAGGACCTACTATCATAGTATCCATCACTCAACAATACGAGAAACAAATCACAAATGATGACCCATCTTAAATCAAACCCGGCATCAGATATGGGTGGTGAATTGCTCATAAGACTGCAACTCAAATCAGACACTTCCAAGCCATGAATACTGAGGTTCTCAATCATTCTTTGCTCCTCTTTGGTCAAGTCCATATGTTCATAGAGTTTAGACATAACGTACATTGTCCAGTTAGCAAAATTCTTCTGACTGGAGTTGAGGGTACGCGATAGTTTGGTTGATGCTTTTCTTTGTAATTGGGCCAAGTCTGTGGCCATATCCACGGCAATAAGCTTGACAATACCCACATATGCAAATCGCTGAGCTTCGGTCAACATCTCCTTCGTTCCTTGCAATGTCTCTTCAGGAGCAATATTGTCTTCGTAGTCAGAATACACGTCTTCATCATCGTCTTCTTCCTTCTTTTCTACAGGGTTCTTTTTGATCTCGAAAAGGAAGTCAGTCTTCTTATCTAGCTCGGCGTATTTCGCCAATTGCTCCTCGGTATCGATCTTTGTATATGCACGAATATTATCTTCACTCCTTATGGTTTCGAACCTCTGGTCTGGTGAAAACTCCAATTGTCCTTGTTCGTTGTAGTAGTCCAAAGAAGAAATTTTCTTCATGGTTTTCCATCCTGCGACCTTGTCATTGAAAAAATCATCTTCCTCCACCACTGGTGGTGCTTCCAGTGGCTCTTTTGTTGGAATAGTATCTTCCCCCGTGTCTTCTTCAGCTCCCGGAGTCAATCCGGCGGTTATGACTTTCTGAGAAAGTATTTCCTTCGATGCATTTCTCTGGTTCATTTCACTCAAATCAAACTCGACGTAGCTCGTGTCTCCTACAGCATTGTTATGAAATGACTCGTTGCCACTGGTATCTGGAGAGCCTGCTTCATCAACTGGTATCTGTGGTAAATTGGGGAGCACTGCAATACTCGTTCGCGAGCCAAACTCGCGATTGCTGTGTATGGATGCCGTCATTCTTCTTCCGCTGAGGGACGAGTTCGCTGATGCCAACGACTCCGCTGTGTCGGTTCGCCTGCTCATATTAGCGTGAGGAACGAAAAGAAACAGAGCAGTTAATGTGTCAAAATTTAATCCGGTGTCTGACGGTACGATGCGATTATATGCACTCACCAAAAGTTTATCTCAAAACTCCCGAACCTTCGATTGCTGAGCTGCCGAATAGCGCTGATATGCGCTGAGTGCTGACATACATAATGAAAGGTGGCAAACGGTGCTGGATACCGAAGACATGACAAAGCGTCAGGACAATCTTCAATAATGCCTATTGGGCCAATAAAAAATCATACAATCTACACGCACGATGTTTGCAACATGGTTTTACTCAAACGATCACAAGCTCATAAAGCCTTCGTAGAGTCCAGGAATATGTTGCTACGGATCATATGGCCGAGCTCAAACCCCGAAAGGTGAACTCAAGACCGGTCCGCCTGCTCTACAACCTGTCGACGGAGCTCTCTGTCTGATACACCGGAGTGGAATCTAAACATACCACCGAAACGTTCACCAACAATCTAGTGACCACACCATTGCTCAACTTCCGAAGAAGGACCAACAGCAGTGATCACGTTAAAACAATTACCAGGAACTGAATCAATGGCAGAGGTCAAAATAGAGACTTGCTTCTCTAGCGCCGAACTGCTAAGGAAAATGTCTACAGCAACAGAACGAAATAACCCCGGAGGATTTAATTCCGCCGTCACTGAGAATCCACCTTAACACAAGTTGATGGTATATAGTGTGAAGAAGAAAAAGAAAATAGGAAAAAAAAGGTGGGCCAGGCGTTGTATTTATACTGGCAGCGCGCAGCGCGAAGACCAAGGTAAAAAAAAAAATGGGGGTTACCCGCTTGGACATCAAAATGTAGGTTTATGAGATGAGATTCCGAAGTTCGCTTTGTAGAGACATCCATTGAAATGAGTAACCGGTCTCGAAGTGGTGGCGGGTCCGCAAATGACACTATTCCATTCAGACCAACGCACAGTCTTGAACCAACGAAAATCATAGGGTTATTCGAAGAGCTCTTCAAGTTCATTTTGGCTTCCCCGGATTTGGAAGAGTTCATCCAAGCAGTGAAAGGTGATTTGTTTAACCGAGATTATCTTGCCGCTTTTGGCACTGAAGACAAAAGGTTTGCCTATGTCTCGAGATGGAGTCCTGCTAGGGCATTGTCGTATTCCTCGTTGTTTGCTTCCTTAGTCCCTATACGGCAGCTTCTAGCCGACCCTCATCGCCAAAACCGAGTTCTCTGCGTAGGAGGAGGTGCGGCCTCGGAGTTGGTCGGGTTGGGTGCGATGTTCAGCCATTTGAAACGAGATAATCCTACGTCTCCATCCAACCTCCAGGTAGACATAGTGGATATAGCTGACTGGAGCAGTGTAGTAAGTAATATCACCAATTACATGAAAAGGAACTGGCTCTTTGATCCAGCAAAATTGGATGCTAGTTTTCTTAATAAGGATGTGTTACAGTGTGCACCAAATGACTTGAATTATGATACTCTTGATCTTATCACCTTGCTATTCACCACCAATGAGTTGTTCTGTGAAAAGAGAGCCGAAACGATTAAGTTTCTTCAGGCATTAAATGCACATTGCTCAAAGGGATGCTTCCTTCTTATCGCTGAAAGTGCTGGCTCATACTCACACATAACAATAGGCACAAGAAAGTTCCCGGTACAGTTTTTGATCGATACAGTGTTGGTAGGGAAACCAGGGGCTGATAATGGGGCATGGGAAATAGTGGAACAAAGCGAGAGTTGTTGGTATAGAATTGATCAAAGAGCGGTGAAGTATAACATGAAGCTTGAAAACATGAGGTTTTTCTACAGACTCTACCGAAAGAGATAGGCAAACTATATACAATCTATCTACATAATCATAGGCATAAATAAGGCATAAATACAGAGCGTCAGGTTGTAGTATGGGGTCTGGTGACGGACATCCTTTGGTGACTACTAAAAAAAACCTGCTTTTTGCAGTCATTCCCGAGTATTATATTTTCAATTTACCAATTTCAGTATTCAACTCTTCAAGAGCCCTGTCATCTTTCTTCTCAGTCTTCGTTTCTGTCTTGATTTCAGTTTCATATGTAGTCATTGCCTCTTTCGTTTCGGTCTTAGTCTCGTCTGTCGTCGTCTGTATTTCGGTCTTGGTCTTTTCGTCTGTGGTTACAGTCTCCTTCTTTTTGGTCTTGGTGTCTTTCGTATCATCAGTCTCTGTTTCTGTCTTCGGCTCTGTCTTCGTTTCAACTCTCAGTTTCGTCTGCATCTCAAAATCCTCCTTACCCTTTTGAATAATTGCTTCAAGATCATCTTGCCATCCCAAAAGCTCCGCAAGCTTATTTGCAATAGAGTCACAATCTCCTAGTGCTATTACATCGTTAGAACGTTTGGAAGATTTGAAATCTCCAACCACTTCCTTATTCACCAATAATCTGATAGCATCACGATCCACTTCTGAAGGAAGACTAGCGAACGGATAAACCGTCAACGAACTACCAGCTACGATTGCTACTTCCACTTCATCGGCATCTTCATCCCATTGCTGAAAGAATCTCGGAGGAAGCGATTCACCGAAAAATACAATATCTGGCTTGACGTAACCTTCACACTTTTCACATTTAGGAATGTTTTTATCAAAAACATGCTGCTTGACTACCTCACTGGACATTTCGTGGTTACAGTCAATACAATGGTTCTTGGCAAATGAGCCATGTGCTTCAACAATAAACTCATCTTCCACACCAGCAAATCTTTCCAAAGTGTCAATGTTCTGGGTGTAAACTCGCTTCAATACTTTCTTATCTTGTAGCAACTTGATCAAGTAATGGAATCGGGATGGTAAGAAGTTCCCCGGATACAATTCTTGAGCCAACGTATAAAAAGCCTGGGGTGCTTCTCTAAAAAAGTCAATATCAAACACGGCTTCTGGATAAGGTAGGTTTAATCTCTTTAAATTAGCATATAATCCTGTTTTAGGGCTTCGAAAGTCGGGGATACCGCAAGCAGTGGAGATTCCAGCACCCAAAAAGAAGGTGACTTTCTTGTTGTTTTTAATAGCACCGGCAACGGATTCGATCGTCTGCTGTTGCCCGTCTTTCCGCCGAAACGAAAGCATCCCCAGTAGCATGAAAAAAGAAGAAATGAGAGAAAAAGCGAGAAAGAAAAAGAAAGATAGCTGAGAAGAACAAAGAGAAGGATGGAGAATTGAGATGCGCGCGATGTCATAGTGCAGCCAACGAAAAAGTTCAGATTTGCCATAAAAAGTTGATCTTGCTCTCACTTTACTGTCAATTGACATAATGAAGGTGTGTAATGAACACGCAGTATCTATAAGAAATGTACTAACGGCAGCAGCAAAGAATCACGGCGTTAGACTTACAGATTCTCACGGCGGAATTGGCCCGCTCTGTGTTGAACTTCCGGCTTCAGAACATCTACAACGTCGCCGACTCTTCCCGCCAGTACCTCCTCAAGTTCTCGATTCCTGATCTGAAGAAGATCTTGGTGCTTGACTGTGGGAACAAAGTGCATTTGACCGACTTCGACCGGCAAACGGCTCCGACTCCGTCCAACTTCGTCACCAAGCTTAGAAAGCACTTGAAGACTAGAAGGTTGTCTCAGATCAAGCAAATCGGCAATGATAGAGTTTTGGTCTTGGAGTTCAGTGATGGGATGTTTTACTTGGTACTTGAATTTTTCAGTGCCGGTAATATATTGTTATTGGACCACGACAGGAAAATCTTGTCTCTCCAGAGAATGGTGAACGATAAAGGCGATAACGATAGATACGCCGTCAATGAACCCTATAACATGTTTGACGAGACTCTTTTCCAAGAAGAATTTGAATACCAGCCCCCAGAATACTCCGTGGACAACATCGAAGCCTGGATCCAGACCCACAAGGAGAATTTGCAAAAAAAGAGCCAGGTCTTGGAGAAGAAAAAGAAAAGTAAGGTATTCTCCATCCACAAGCTCTTGTTTGTGAATGTTAGTCACTTATCGAGTGATTTAATTCAGAAAAGTTTACATGACATGGGTATTTCTCCCTCTGCTAGTGCCTTAGAGTATGAGGGAAGAAAGGAGGACTTAGAAAGTGTAGTCCGCGCATTGGAGAAGGCAGAGACGGATTATCAACAGCTTATAGCTCCGCAGGATACCGAAATATCAGGATACATTGTTTCAAAGAAGAATCAGTTACATGATCCTAATGATGAAGACTCATTGGAGTATGTGTACGATGAATTTCATCCATTTAAGCCATACAAAGAGAACTCAAGTGATTACAAGTTTACTGAAATCCAGGGCTACAATAAAGTACTCGATACTTTCTTCTCTACCTTGGAGTCAACAAAGTATGCTTTACGTATAGAACAGAAGAAACAGCAAGCAGCCAGAAGATTAGACCACGCTCGGTCCGAGAGAGATCGTCAAATAGAAAGTTTGATTTCGCAGCAAGAGCTTAACCATAAGAAGGGTGAAATTATTATGTACCATGCTGATTTGGTGGACTCATGTAGAGAATCAGTGCAGAAGTTGATCGACCAACAAATGGATTGGACAAACATCGAGAGTGTGATCAAGTTGGAACAAAGCCGGGGAAATAAGATTGCACAGGCTATTAAGGTTCCGTTGAATCTTAAGGAGAATAAAATCACCTTAGTTTTGCCCGACACTGATACAGCCAGTGATAGTGACAGTGATAGTGATAAAGATAGTGATAGCGATAGTGAGAGCGAGAGCGAAAGTGACAGTGACAGTGACAGTGACAGTGACAGTGACAGTGACAGTGAAAATGATAGTGACTCAGAATCCGTCAGAAAGCCTAAGAAACAGTGGAAGAAATCTCCCGTTGTTTCTGTTATCATAGACTTATCTCTCTCTCCATATGCCAATGCCAGAACATACTTTGGAACCAAGAAGGTAGCGGAAACCAAACAAGCCAAAGTTGAAAAGAGTACTCAGTTGGCGTTACAAAATGCCCAGCGTAGAATAGACCGGGACTTAGCTAAAGACCTCAAGGCCGAACACGAGACTTTGAAGTTAATCAGACCTAAATATTGGTTCGAAAAGTTCTTTTGGTTTGTTTCGAGCGAAGGTTACTTGTGTTTAGCAGGAAGAGATGATCTACAAACAGATATGATTTATTATAGACATTTCAGTGACAATGATGCATTTGTTTCATCTGACATTGAAGGCTCGTTAAAAGTCTTCATTAAAAACCCCTACAAGGCAGAAGGCGTTCCTCCATCAACTTTGATGCAAGCAGGTATATTTGCCATGTCAGCCTCAAATGCTTGGAACAGCAAAATCACCACCTCTGCATGGGTGTTACATGGAGATGAAGTATCGAAAATGAATCTGGACGGATCACTCGTTAGATCCGGGCATTTCAACTACAATGCGAAAAAGGAGTACTTACCTCCAGCTCAATTGGTGATGGGTTTTGCATTCTATTGGCTCATTGACGAGGAATCGAGCCTCAAATATAAAGAAGCAAGAGTGGTTAGGCAAAATGAGCATGGGTTGACTATTGTGATGGGCAACCATAAGAAGGATTTGGAAAAGCTAGGTGAGATCATCGAACGTACCAAGGACTTGGCTAATGAGGAAGAAACTAATGACGAAGATGTTAATACAGAAGAAGTTAGTGTGCAAGAAGCCGAAACTGAAGTTGAAGCCGAAGCTAGTGTAGAAGTTTCTAGTCCCAAATCTGTCACACTCCCCGTCAAACAGGAGGGAAAGAAACTCAATGTCAAAGAACGCAGGAACTTGAATAGAAGCAAGTCACCAGAATCAGACGACGACGTCTTCGATCCAATTAAGGAGAATCTCAAGAACTTAAAACTAGAGGAAGAAGATAAACCCAAAATTCCGGCTCAAAAGCCACCAAATGTCAGAGGTAAGAAAGCAAAGTTAAAGAAGATTGCAGCTAAGTATGGTACACAGGATGAAGAGGAACGAAGATTAAGAATGGACGCTCTTGGAACTCTTAAACAAGTTGAGGAACTAAAGAAGCAAAAGGAAGAACAAATACTCAAGGAAAATGAAAAGCACAACAAGTATCCGATGGAGTCGAGAAAAAAGAAGCAAGAGGAACGGGAATACCAAAAGTACTTGACCGAAGATGTAAACGAAGATGAATCGAACATTACGGATTACTTAGAGATCTTGGACTCTTTAGTTGTCAAACCGCAAACTGAAGATGTTCTTGTTAGTGTAGTTCCTGTGTTTGCCCCGTGGGCGTCTTTGAACAAGTTTAAGTACAAAGTCAAGGTGCAACCGGGGTTAGGAAAGAAAGGTAAAGCACTCAATGAAGCTTTGAATTATTACAACCACCGAAAAATGGATCCAGAGATACAGGACACTGACTTGGACTGGCCAAGTGAACGAGAAATCATCAGTGGAATCAAACCGAATGATTTGATGGGGGTATTTACTGTAAACAAGCTTAAGCTCGTGTTACCAGGAGGCAATAGCACTCCAGACAAGGGGAAGAAGAGTGGTAAAGCGTCCGGTAAAAAGAAGAGATAGGTCAATAGAAGAGACATGCCCAGTAAAAAGAAGATTGTGTGTAGTCTAAAGAAGATTACTCTAGATTGGTCTCAACAATCTTTGTTTAATAGAAATCTTTAAGTCCGGGAATGTAGCTGCCAAGTAAAAAATATTCAAGTGAAGTATTATTTGCGACCTCATTACTTTTCTCATTCGGGAAATGTAGGCCCACGTCACACGTGCAGTACCTGATTTACAGAAAGTCTTGGCTCGAACCCCAGAGTTCATTGATTGGGCAATTGAAATACCGAAAAAGGGTTGGCTATAAAGGGGTTATTGTTGTAACAATGTGCCCGAGGAAGCTCTCTGATGCATCTAATAACCACATAGTCTACGTTTGTAAACTACTCCACGTTTTTGGAGTAGTTTCAAAGGTATATATAAAGATGCCCCTACGCTCTGTTTTAGATCACCCAGCGCAACACTAGCAATGGTTTCGTTTTCTAAAATCCTTTCCGGAGGACTTCTTTTCGCCTCTCAGAACCAATTTCGGGATGTTGCAGCCCCGGAGTTAGCTGCAAAAGATCAATACAACGTGGTGAGATATTTAGCAGCAGCCGGGCCCTATGTTCAGAGCCCTGGTTACGGGATTAGTACCGATACCCCGGAAACGTGTACTGTTGAGCAGGTGCAATATTACAGTCGTCATGGAGAGCGATACCCCGGCCAAGCCGTCGGCTTGAGTTTCGAAGCTACTCTCAAGAAGCTTCAAGGTTACAACAGCAGCATCACCGGACCTTTATCCTTCTTGAATGACTATCAGTACTTTGTCGATGACTTTGATTTGTACGAGAGAGAAACCACTCCAATCAACTCTAAAGGGCCCTATACTGGCTATGAGACCCTTCTTAAGGCTGGAACAGCTTTCAGAGCCAAATACAATTCCTTGTATGATCCTGAAGAAACGATACCAATTTTCATAGCTGCTTCCGAGAGAGTATACGACTCTGCCCTTTTCTTCGCCCAAGGGTTCCTTGGATTGAACTACTCTGACGACAAAATGAACAAGGTTGTAGTTAGCGAGAACAAGTCTCAAGGTATCAATTCGTTGACTCCTCGCTGGGGTTGTACAGCATTCAACAGCACGTCGAACGCTGCTGCCGTGGCTAAATTTCCATCAGATTACATTAAGAAAATTATTGCTAGGTTCACCGAAGGCAATTCAGGATTGAATGTTACTTCTACTGACGTGAAAAATTTCTTCCAGATTTGTGCTTATGAGTTAACCTCCCGAGGCTATTCACCATTCTGTGGGTTGTTCACCCCTGATGAATATGTCACTTACAGCTACGCTAACGACTTAAACTTTTACTACACCAGTGGCCCCGGAGGAAACCTCACCAGGGAAATTGGCTCGGTGCAAGTCAATGCTTCGTTACAGTTGTTGAAAGATGAGGAAGCATCCAATAAGATCTGGTTGACGTTTACCCACGATACTGATATCGAGCTCTTTCATGCTGCTCTCGGGCTTTTTGACCCCATCAACCCTTTGCCTGTGGATAGAATTGAGTTAAAGGACACCTATCACCATGTCGACGTCGTTCCCATGGGAGCCCGTACTATCACTGAAAAATTGAAGTGCGACAATGAAACCTACGTGAGATACATTATCAATGATGCAGTGGTTCCAATTCCGGGATGTGCTGACGGACCTGGGTTCTCTTGTGAAATGTCTAAGTATGAAGACTATGTTCACGAAAAGATTGGTGATATCCAATTGAAGGAGGATTGTGAGGTGCCAGAAGATGTTCCTCAGTCATTGACTTTCTACTGGGATTACACTGAAGTTTCTTATAATGTCACCGCACCTAAAGTAACTGCTTAGAAAAGTTTATAGAAGCTAAAATACCCGCTAATAAAAGTTCAAATATGCCAAAAGTGATTGTTTTCTAAAAGTTCAATATGTGCATTTGTCTATGTAGGACTTGAAAATGTAACATCTCCCTATGTAGGACCTGCACTGTAACACCAATTGTGGCGACCGAAGCTCCTCGAATTGACTTGCAGCCAAGGAATATGTGCTGCCAAGAATGCAAATCTATGGCTGTCAAAAGAGAAAATGCAGTCCTGCTGCTGTCAAAGCGCTCCGCTGCCAAGTGCTTGAAGAAACAGCTGCAAAATCCAGGACTGTTTCTTGCAAACTCAATTCAACCTCGAGGCTGGACCATTTAATTTTAACTTCGAGGCTGGTGCACTAATTTTCGAGCTTCATGCATGTAACTTTTAGTTCACATGAGAATTGATTGTCAGCTTCGGGGCCAATAAGCTAATTTCCCGTCGTCAATAAGAACAATAGGCAAGCGGCCATCGTTAATCATGGATGCCCCCATCCTATTGGATATTTTTCAGGATTTGCGCAAGCTATTGGATATTTTCCCACACTTGCGCAGCCTATTGGTTATTTTCCTGCATTTGCTAATTATACTTTTTTGACAGATTTGACACACGTGCAAGGAACCATCCAAATCGAATAGCCCATTTCCTGATTTGGGAGTAAATTGACCTAAATTAGATCCAAGCTAAATAAGCTCAAATTGGTTCTAGTCATCCCTGGCACATGGGCTGACAAGGCCAGAGTACTTAAGCAGCAATGAAAGCCTACCTTCAGTGCACTCCTAGTCAAACAACTAGTCTGCAATGGTTTCCATCTCTAAATTGCTTAACAATGGGTTGTTGTTGATCGGCCAATCCATCTACAAAGATGTTGCTACTCCAGAACAGGCTGCAGTCGAAAACTACAACATCATCGACTACTTAGGTGGTTCTGCTCCCTACATCCAAAAACCAAGTTTTGGTATCTCCCCTGATGTTCCTGCCCAATGTCAATTGCAACAGGTGCACTTGCTCAGTAGACATGGGGAAAGATACCCATCTGGCAATGTTGGTAAATCATTGGAGGCCATCTATGAAAAATTCAAGAAATACAACGGTACCTATAAAGGTGACTTGGCCTTCTTAAATGACTACGAATACTTCGTTCACGACAAGAACTTGTACGAAAAGGAAACTACTCCTTCCAACTCTGAAGGTACCTACGCCGGTACCACCGACTTATTACGTCATGGTGCTGCTTTCAGAAGCAAATACCACTCTCTTTTCCACGAAAATCAGACGTTGTTGGTGTTCACCTCCAACTCCGGTAGAGTTCATGTCAGTTCCAAATACTTCGCCAGAGGTTTCTTAGGAGACTCCTATGATGACAAGACTGTCAGATACTCGGTGATTGACGAAGACGGTAAGATGGGTGCTAACTCCTTGACCCCCAGAAGTGGATGCAAGGCCTACGAAGGCTCTGCCAACGATGATCTTTTGAAGAAATACGATTCCTCGTACTTGAAAGACATCAGAAACAGATTGGTTGGAGCCAACCCAGGATTGAACTTGACCACTTCTGACGTTTCCAAATTGTTCCAATGGTGTGCTTTTGAAATCAACGTCAATGGTTCATCTCCATTCTGCAACCTCTTCTCCAACGAAGAGTTTCTCCGTTACTCCTACTCGGTTGATCTCGGCAATTACTACCTGAACGGTCCTGGTAACAACCTCTCTGCTACTGTTGGATCGCAAATGTTGAACGCAACTTTGACCTTATTGAAAGATGACAAAAACCCCAACAAGGTTTGGTTATCCTTCACCCATGATACCGATATTTCTCTTTACTATGCATCCTTGGGAATCATCAACCCCAAGCAAGACTTGCCTGTTGACCGCATTCTCTTCCCTAACCCTGCCCAAAGTTCTCAAATTGTTCCTCAAGGAGCCAGACTCTACACTGAGAAGTTGAAATGTGGCAATGACTCGTACGTGCGGTTCATCGTCAACGATGCTGTGACCCCTATAGAATCGTGCCAAAACGGACCCGGATTTTCGTGCAAGTTTTCCGACCTCGAATCATACATTGAGAAAAGGCTCGAAGGCAACAGCTACGCTGAAAACTGTCATTCTGGCGATGTTCCCACCAAGTTGACCTTCTACTGGGACTACGCTTCCAAGAACTATTCTGTCCCAGACATCAACGCTTAGACGATGCTTGACGTCTGCACACCCTTTTCTTGGCCCCACTCCAAGGGCTTGGATGCAAAAAAAAAAGAAATGGCTTCAAAAAGTTCTTTTCACAACGTCACCGCTAATTTCTTTTCTCTTATTTTACCTTCTTCACCGTTATCGATCTAGCATCTGTTTTATATTTTCTTAAAAATACCCTTTGCTTCCCTGCTGTAGCGGCAAGCACGTGATCTGCCTTGAAATATTTTTTTCGGAACCGCGTATGCAGGTCCCAGAGCCGTCCATCGCAAGCATAGGCACTTAAAAAGCCGATGATGAGGTGCATAACTGTTATCTGTGGCGAAGAGTGCACTGCAGCGGATATCGACGGTGTCGTCTGCTGATAGACAGATCACGGTAAAGGAACAACCCCAGATAAGGGCGGTCTTTAGTCCTAAATGCACAGATTACGACGACAAAGCCGTAGATGATGCCATGAGCTGGAGAAGGCTCAGATTGTGGCATGATGTGGTGTATATCGATTGTTGAGCACAGCATGGAGCTGCGGGTTGATTATCGATTTCTAGCGTGGGCCGTGATTTGATTGTCGATGTCTAGTGTGGGTGCCGTAGTTTGAATCGATCACCAACGCTAGCACGGATACGTAGTTTGAATCGATCACCGATGCTAGCACAGAGCCGTAGTACCCTCTGAATTGATCGTCGATGCTTAACACGGAGCCGTAATTTGAATCGATCACTGCTGCTAGGAGCCGTAGGTGTGGCCCTATCGAGAGATACGGCAACCTGAGACGCAACATATACGTTGAATCGAGTAACAATAACAGCTATCAACTGATAGGATACTGACCCACGGAGTACAGTCGCAAACTGGGGGGTATCAACTACAGGCGGGCTTTGTTCATTGTTTGTACCAGCATTAGGCTACTTTTCCCCACGGACAACGGATAACGACCCTTTGCGATGTCTACGGTGACAATAGCAAATCATGACACAAGCGACAAGATAAGACGACATGTTTTGCCGAATTACCATGTCCTGTTGGTCAAATAGGCCCACCCTCCGCCGTAGCCTGGCTGGTGAACGTCCCCCAACCCACCGTAGCCTGGTCGGTGAATGTTTCCCGCCGCTGTTTGGAGTAGCCTGGCCTTCCGAATGCCGAACGTCGTCCCGATTATAATCAGAAATTGTGGTGCGTAGGACAAAAATGTCTTGTGCCGCATGTTACATTTCATGTTCAAAAAATACAACCTTATTCATGCGCACCATCCGAAATTCTGTCACTGATAAGAGCCGATTCTACTAATGGGGAAATTTACTGGCAAAAAGAAAAAAAAGAAGAAACGCCGGAAAAATCGTGAGAGAGATTTGATAACGATGATAACAGCTCAGAACAACGCCTGGGGAGCAACAACAATTCTGCTCCAATTCGAGCCATAGATCATCATCCTGGCTTAAACTGAAGTGACAATCGTATCCCCTCCCCATCAAAAGCCGTTTTGACTTTAGACTTAGCATTGCAGTGAAATTTGGAGGTTGGTTAAATAGGGCAAAAGTGAAATAAAGAAATAAAAAATAAAAAAAAAAGAAAAAGATTAGGGTTCACAGTTTCTTGATGGGGCTTTTGATACGGCACCAATTAACACTATAAGCTCCTTAGTTTTTTACTGTATTCGCTTATCGACAATACTCTCTTTTGTTTTATTTTATTTTTTTTCAACTTTTTGCCTTTCCATGTCTATCGGGTGAAAAACCTTGTAGGCGGTTTTATTTATTTGGGGGATAGGGGAGAATTGTTATATAAGATACGATTTATCTCGTTCATTTTTACAATCTTTCTCTCTTGTAATAAAGCTTGCTAAAAGATATGTCTGACGTTAAACAAGTTGACGAAAAAAGTCAAGACCATGTCATTGACCACAAGTCCACCAGTAGTTTTGAACAGGACGAGTACGACTATGAAGACCCTACCAACTACTCTACTCACTTTGTTGACGAATACAACCCTAAGGGAGTGAGAAAACCTACTCTCGAAGAAGCTAAGAACTTGAGAAGAGTCTTGGGAAGATCTAGTTACGCTGTGTACTTGATCTGTCTTGTGGAATTGGCAGAAAGAGCCTCGTACTATTCGGTGCAAGGTCTTTTGGCTAACTTCATTCAACGTCCTTTACCAGAAGGTTCCAAGACAGGTGCTCCTCTCAGTAAGAGTTCTTCCGAATCTGCTGGTGCTTTGGGTAAAGGTACTTCCACTGCCTCCGCTTTGACGTTGTTATTGACGTTCTTGGCCTACGTTGTTCCATTATACGGTGGTTTCGTTGCTGATGCCCAATTGGGTAAGATCAAGGCCATTTGGATCGGTGTTATTGCTGGTTTCGTTTCTCACGTTTTGTTCATTATCGCTGGTATTCCTTCCGTCATCTCCGGTGGTGCTGGTATCGCCCCAACTATTCTTGCTATTCTTACGTTGGCTTTCGGAACTGGGTTCATTAAACCTAACTTGTTACCTTTGTTGATGGACCAATACCCTTACAACCAAGATATGGTTAAGGTGTTGGCTTCTGGTGAAAAAGTTGTCATTGACAGACAAAAATCCTTGGAAAGAATGACTTTGATCTTCTACTGGGCCATCAACATCGGAGCCTTCTTCCAATTGGCCACCTCCTACTGTGCTAGAAGAGTTGGTTTCTGGTTGGCCTTCTTCGTGCCAATGATTTTGTACTTGTTCTTACCAATCATCTTATTGATTTTGACTCCAAAACTTACCAACGAATTACCTCAAGGTTCTATCTTGACTAACTCGTTCAGAATCTTCAAAGTTTCCTTCAGAGGTAACTTCATCAAGAGATACAGAAATGGTAGCTTCTGGGAATACGCCAAACCTTCGGTGATGAAACAAAGAGGTGAAGAATTTTATAAGGCTGCCAAACAAATCAGCTGGGATGACCAATGGGTGTTAGATATGAAACAAACCGTTAACTCGTGTAAGATCTTCATCTACTTCCCAATTTTCAACTTGTGTGATGGTGGTATTGGTTCTATTCAAACTTCTCAGGCCGGTGCTATGACTACCAAGGGGGTTCCTAATGATTTGTTCAACAACTTCAATCCTTTGACTATTATTGTCTTGATTCCTATCTTGGATTATATCATCTACCCTCTCTTGCGTAAGTATAGAATTGACTTCAAACCAGTTTACAGAATTTGCTTAGGTTTCTTCCTTGCTGCTATGTCCCAAGTTGCTGGTGCTGCTATTCAGTACAAAGTGTACACTACTTCTCCATGTGGTTACCATGCTACTTCTACCACCTGTACCGAAGTTTCTCCAATCAGTGCATGGCAAGATGTTTCCTTGTACATTTTATCTGCTGCCGGTGAATGTTTTGCTATGACCACTGCTTACGAATTGGCTTACACTAGATCTCCTCCACACATGAAAGGTTTGGTGATGGCTTTGTTCTTATTCACAACTGCTATTTCTGCTGCCATTGGTGAAGCCGTTACTCCAGCTTTGAAAGACCCATACTTAATCTGGCCATTTGCTGCTGTCGGTATTGCCGGTGCTCTTTCTGCTGTTCTCTTCTACATTCACTTCAGAAACTTGCACATTGAAATGGAACAAGAAAGAATCCTCAGAGAAAACATGGACCGTGAAGCAGGTAAAATTGTGGGTCCAACTGGTATCATTGATGAAGAAAATCTTGTACCAGTTACTTCTATTAAATCTGCTGTTGGTAAGTAGCTTATTTAATTCTGTATATTTATTGCGATTAATCTTTTTTTTACCGCTCGTAGTCGGACAATAATTCCTTATCGCACATATTCATAGAGCCGATCCATAGCTGGCAATTGTATATCTATACACTAAGCATTAGTCTTCATTAGGAAAGGAAGCCTCGTTAAAACCTTATTGAATTAGGAAATATTTTAAGGCTCACCCTTTGTAGAATTCGCACCATATGCAAGTAATAAAGATGTTGAAGTATTATTTATGTACTATCAAGCACAATTAGGAAGTTCTTGACTTTTATCACTCTTAAACGGTACTGAAAATTTGAATGAGCACTGATCTCAAACGGTTCAAGAACCGTCAGGCCATAGAGCAAGCGCAGGGTCCAGGCGTAATTTGGTCGTTTTTTAAGTTTATTTAGCAAATATTGCATAAGTAGGCTTTGTCCAGGAAATTTAAGCTATTAATCCTATTAAAAGTACGTCCTTATTTAACTTTATTATTGACATTATTTTTGGCGTCTTTTAACTTTAATTATGCTAATGGCCTTACCTTATCACGGCGCCTTACACGAGAGAGAGTCATTTATCATTTATTACTATATACTATTACAGTCCGTCTAGTCTCCTCTCAAAGCTCTTATAACGGCAGGTCTTCTCATCATATACTTGGTCCATTTATAGACTTCTGGGAATTCCACCTTCAAGTTAATGCCAATTCTATCCACCACGTTGTTCCACGGAACAAACGATAAATCAGCCACTGTAGCCCGATCCCCTACTAACCAAACAGGATAATCAAAGTATCTTGATTGACTTAAAGGAGTAGTACCCGCACTATAAGCAGCAGCGTTTTCCACATCTAAATCCATAATAAGGGCTTCTCTTCTCTCTGCAAGTGCCATTTCAATAACGCCGTAAACTCTTCTCACTTCGTCGGTATATCTTTCTACTGCACTTGGTACAGGACTACTATGGAAATACCTAAAATGTAATGCTTGTCCAATCATTGGGGCATGGCCTGAAGTTTGAAAGAAAAGCCAACTTGAAATTTGTGATTGCTCAATCAAATTGTCAGACCACAATGGACACTCACCATGTTCCTTTAAATATTTTGACACCAAGTATAAAATAATTGCCCCCGATTCCCAAATCGATGTATTTTCATTATAATGGTCGATCAACGCAGGAACTCGGGCATTGGGGTTAATGGTTACAAATTCGGGTGCTCGCTGTTCGCCATTATTGAAGTCCAAGAAGATGGTGTTAAATGGGGAGTTTAATTCCGACAATATTATGGCAACTTTGAATCCATTGGGTGCAGACCGATGCGAGAATAAGGTGTAACCTTCGGTGGGTTGGTTTTGGAAAAACTGACTTATTCTTGATTGCTGTTGTTGGGTAGATGCTTCATTTTGTAGTTGTTGCTGTAATAAGTTCAAATTCACTTCATTTTGTTGCTGGTCACTGAGTGTTACTGACTTTAGTCCAGCCGAAAGCCGAGATATTGTCTGGGGGTTTTCATTTGATGAAGGCTTGTTGTTGTTGCTCTGATCTGTGTCTATATTGGTGTCCATACTTAATAGCGATGATCTATGAAGATAGGAGGTTTGGCGACAATTGGGAAAGTATCGGAAGAATGATCAATAATAACGATCCTGTCGATTGATGCAGTGGAAGGATGATGGTCTATCTAATGATTAATATCAGCGAAAAGTTCGGTGTTGAATGTCGTTGACGGCTCGATAGAGTACTAGTAAGAATATGAATTTTTGGGTTGGTTTCAGTTTTTTTTTTTTTGAGAGTTCAGTTTCCGCGAGTTTTGTCTCCGGTTTTTTGTCTGGCTTTTTGTCTGAATTTTGTCTGCTGTCTCTGAATTTTTTGTCTGCCCTATTTTGTTCTCCGCCGGAGCGAAAAATCTCCTCCACACCTTCATGAAACTTCTCCAGTGAATGGAAGTACATTGTGTCATTACAGCCTAGTTTCGCCTATCAATGGTGCCGTCAACAATCTCCCGGTTTGTCTTTCGCCGTAGCCCGCTAGCCACACTCCTTATTCACGGAACTTAATGTCCACAATTTTGACTATCACGTGGAGGGGATGTAGATCCGCACACCAAACCAACGATCTCCGTTATCTCCACCCGTGCACCACAAATCAAAAAAATTCGTTATCAGCACCAAATCAGAAAGCGGCCGTATAAATGATATTAACACTCCCAGTCCTTCCATGACCGTACCCGTGTTGGAGCCAGCCGCAAAGCAAATAGCCATCTTGGTGTTGGATACTCCGATTGCCGAAGTGACAGAAGTATATGGTGATTTTGGTGACAATGCCATAGAATTAATCACCAATGCCATTGCAACATCTGGCGACACGGTACCCGTGAACAAGAACCACCCGTTGGTGAAATACCAGCTAGCATTCGACACTGATCCTTCGGACTACTTGCCCGGACTAATTGAAACTTATCGCTGCATGAAAGAAAATATTTCTAATGGAATCATCAAGGGAATCTTCTTAACCGGTTCCAGAAGCGACTCTTATCGTACGGATATTCCTTGGATTACAGAATTAGACAATTTCATCAAGTCATTCTTATTCAAATTGTCAAATTTCCCAGTTGTAGGAATTTGCTTTGGCCATCAGATTCTTTTGAAAAATTTGGGTTCAAAAGTCGGCGTAAATGATCTTGGTTGGGAGTTTGGTACCACCACCATTAACATCAATAAGGACGTTTTGACGGTGGAGAATACTCCATTCAAAGGGTCATTACCCGAGGGTGAAGAAATTCATCTAAATTTGCTGGAAGTTCATCGTGACATCGCTTACGATTTACCCCCATCATCAACTGGTGAAAGTCTTTCTACTGAATTCATATCTATCGGATCAACTCCTAAATGTGCAATCCAAGGAATCATCACCAAATCGGGTCCTGTAAAATTGTTGACATTCCAAGGTCACCCCGAGTTCCCTCCTTCCATTGTGTTGAAATTTCTTCAACAAAAGTATGACGATGGCTCTCTTGATAAGCAGTCATTCGAAAAGTGGACCTATAACACGAAGAATTTGCAAAATCAGGGACAATTATTAGGGAAAGTTATCAACAACTTTTACCACAATTATGCTGATTAAGGTAGACTTAAGAATGAAGATTAGCTTATGGTCATATTTATGGTTGTTAATAGAAGCGGGTTTTCGATAGTGAGGCGTGAAAGAGCGAGAAGAGTTTTTCTAGATATGCATCTAGTTGCTTCTTTGAATAAATTTCAGATTATTGTTAAGATGCTAAACTATAGATAGTTTGGTGTATATAGAACATAGCTAATAACGTGCAAAGTAACACTACTATTGAAAGCATCTAGAAAAAGTCAAATTCTCTCAGTTACGCAACGAAGCTCTCTCTTGACTAGTACTTTTGCAATTATTGTACAATCATTTAGAAGGAATATGGTACAGTAACTATCCATACGGCCTGAACCAATAATATTAGGCTACTTAAAGTGCTAGAGTCTTTATTTAGATTTATGAAATGTTTTTAATTTGAATGCGATCACTTTTAAACTTCCTGTAATCAGAAGGGTTCTTGTTTGCCTAATCAAGAACCCTTCTGTTGGGAGATACTATAGTAAATCCTTGCAATCTTCCTCCAACTCCCAGCCCGTGATTTTGAAATGAATAGTTATTTTCATTTATATCTGTGGAACGATTATTAGCATCTATTCTTTTACTGAGTTTATCATTAATAGATTTCACATCTTTTAATTTTGTTTCTAAATTTTTGATCTTATCTTGAGCTAACTTAGCTTCATATTGTTGACTGGACATCAATTTAGAAATAACTTCCCTCAACTCATCCCGTTGACTTTTTAATGCATTTATTTCGAGTTTCAATTCAGATTCGACCTCAGATCCATCATGGTCCGTGGCCGAGGTCTCTTCTCCACTATAACTTGTGTTCTGCAATGCAAATTGTTTGTTTAAGTTCCCTGAATTTGCTGATAAACTTAATTCATTGATTTGTCTCTCCAAACCTGGAACGACATTAAACTTCAAATTAGAGTTTTCCTTCACTAATTCATTGTATTTATCTAAGACATTTTCATCTCCTTCATTGTAAGTTTTCTGTTTTGAAGTCATTTCATCTAATTTATCTTGCAATTGATTAACCATATCGTTCTTGTATAATAATTGTTTATACATTTCATTCTTTTCATAATTCAATTTCAATGGACTTGGTGATTGTCCATGCTCCATTAATAATGCATGCTCTTCGCTAATAAATCGTAATCTTCTTTCGGTATTGACTTTTTCTTGTAATTCACTAATTATTTTCAGCTTTTCCAAAATAACATTATCGTGAGAGTCATAACCATTACTACTTGAGCTCTTGAGTTGACTTCCATTTTGTCCTGAGCCCTTTAGCTTATTTTCTAGGGCTAATTCTCTCTTAATGGAAGATGCCAATTCGGTTGTTACCAATTGCAATTCATTTAATAAATCATTATTGCTTGTCATGATCGCTAACTCTTCTTTACTAAACTTCAACGGTTGTGGTTGTGGAGCTTGAGGAGCTGAAGATAACCGACGACGAGATGGAGAAATAGAAATGGAATCACGATGTGAATTATCATCATTACTTTCATAGCCAATATCACTTGATCTTCTACTCGATTTTGATAATCTTTTCAAGAAGCTCTTCGATTTTCCAGTTAGTGAAAAATTACGAGATTTAGTCTTCTCCTTACGTGAAACTGAATTTGACTGGCTAACGGGATGCGCATTAAGCTTAGTAAAACTATCGCTACTAACCGGTCTACTGGGTAGTTGTTTGGTATGATTCAGTTTATAATTAGGATCAAAGTCAACATTTTCGATCGGCTTATCAATATGGGTGTAATTAATGGAGGACTGTTTTTGATGGTAAGGGGAAATGGGGGTCTCTTGAGGATAAGTTGAATTGAGGTTTTCTTGGTGATTATACGAATAATTAGGTGTTTCCTGACTATAAGCATCAGGTAATTCCCGGCTATAGGAATTAGATGGTTCCAGGTTGTAAGAAGATACTGGCATTTCCTGGTTATAAGGTAAAGTTGGTTTCTGCAGGTCATTATAGGAGAAATCTTCTTGGTTTTTATAAGATTGTCCACGGTCATTGAGAGAAGGGGTTTCTTGTTTATCGTTGTAAGATGGCATGATGTTTTCTTGTTCACTAGAATACGATAGTGTGCTTCCACGGCCATTCATAGATGGATTGTTCTCTTGCACAATGTCTCGATGGCTGGCAACTTCTTGTTCATTGAATTCTTGTTTGCTGTTTAATGGTTCAAAACTTTCTTGATAATCATTCCCTTGTCCAATGTTTTCTTGTGCAATGGTATCATCGACCCCTATGTGTTGATTTCCTTGGTCATTAGAAGTGTTGGCAGTAGGAGGTGTCACATTGAGATCCCGTGAGAGGGACAGAGTGCTTTTGTCCAACTGGAAAATCGAGGCACTGGCATTATAAGGATTACTTGGTTCATCGGAATCGGAGTAAAAGGAAGTCTTACTGTCATTAAAAGTTGAAGGTGGTTTAGGAGAAGAGATTGATTGGCTCTTCAATGATTCTGACATTGAATGATTTCTCAACTGACTAAACGCAGTATTGGCAGCCAAAGATTTTATTCTTGGTTTATTGGAGGTTTGGTTTGAAGTTGAAAGTTCACCGTATGGCTTATACGGTGATTCTTGCACAGGTGACCCTCTGCTCTTCAATGTTGTATAACTTTGGTCAGAAGTGCTAGTTTCTTGAGGGTAGTCATTTGATGAGGGTGATGTGTCTTTTGCTGTCGTTAATTGGCTTCCCATTTCTTCTGGACCATTGTTGTTCACTTCCGATACCACTTGGTTCTTCAATGGAGATTTCTTGTTGGGAGACATCAAATCCAGAGCCGTAACAAACACATCCCTTGTTGTTTGAATAGTGCTATCGGAGGGGTTTGTCCCAGCATGTGCTCCGATAGAGTTCATATTGCTACGATGTTCTATTCTATGATTTAATTCGTCATAGTCTTCTTCGTCTGATTTTATCATGGATTCACGGTCAGATGCCTTTTTCAAGTTGAAAGAGGGCGAAATATCATAGTCTTTGTTTTCAATGTTGTTGCCTAACTTACTACGCATTGGTGTCTTGTTGGGGGATCCATTGAAAAGATCTAATTTTCTTAGTCTCATGGAATTGGACTTCTTCAAAGTTGATTTTCTGGATATGGATGGACTTTCGTGGTTTTCGTCATCGAACTTGTAAATCACATCTTCCTGGCTATCATTATAAGATGGTGAAGTAGA
Source organism: Isabelozyma heimii (assembly GCA_030555995.1). NCBI lineage: Eukaryota > Fungi > Ascomycota > Pichiomycetes > Serinales > Metschnikowiaceae > Isabelozyma > Isabelozyma heimii. The sequence continues at coordinate 204,440 of JANIVW010000008.1, forward strand.
GTCGCTAGATGACGGCAAAGCATTATTACTAAGAGAAGATGGGACTGCATCGTCTAAAGGAGGAGGAGCCTTCCTTGTGAGTGTCCTGGACCCATCCAGCTGTATGGTGGGGGTGACAGAAGTGGTCTCTTCTTCTTCTTCTACAACATTCATCAACGAATCGTTTGATCCTTGTTGTTGGGGTGCAATCTGAGGAGGCTGTTGGTCGTATACGTTTGGAGCAAGAGTTCTCGGCTGGAAGTTTTTATTGGGCTGCTGCAAAGACTGGTTAGGGTATTGATTCGACTGGTTGGCGAATGGTTGGAACTGATTTTGCTGATTTGATTGGAACTGATTATGCTGATTAGAGGGTGGTTGGAACTGATTTTGTTGATTAACGTATTGGCCTGTGGGCTGCTGGAACTGAGTTGGTGGATTCTGTCTGTACATTGGATTACCTGTCAAAGAACCTGTTCTGGGCCCAGACATTGCGTTTAATGACATTGTACGAGGATTATTCGCATAGTTTCCGGCCATCCCACCACTCATTGGAGGCATAGGACCCGGAGGACCACCCATAGGAGTAGATCGCATTGATTGTGTTCTAGGCCCGCTTGGATAAGCACCTCCTGGACCCATCGCCCCTTGTGGCATTCCTCCTGGGCCCATTACTCTTGGACCCATTCCTCCCATTTTGTTCAACGACATGGCCCGGTTGTTTGGGCCGAAGGAGTTCAACGACATTGATCGAGGATCATTCATCATGGACATGGATCGAGGGTCGTTCATCATGGGCTGGGTTAACTGTCTGGGGGCCATAGGATTGGAGCCTGTGGCAAGAGATTGAGCTCTCGCACCATTAGCGAAGTTCATCTTTTGCTGATGATTTAGTTGTTTCCGGTATTGGATATTGCTCATTTGTTTGCCTTGGCCAAAGCCACCCGCAGGCCCAAGGGTGGGAATAAACGGGGTTGTATCGAGAGTTTTGGATCCACTGACTGCATAAGGGCCCCGATCTCTTATATGGGATAAATCGTCAAACGACATGTTATTTGTGAGGTCACCGATATCGATTCCTGCTTCATCATCGAACGCAGCCCCTCCTCCTCCGCCTTTACGCTTGAAAAACTTATTCATCGTGGACTGAGACGTGATGGAGGATGTTCTTCTTCCTCCGGCAGCGGAGGTTCCGGCAGCGGGAACTGCGTTTACTGGGGTCATGAGATCATAATTAGTGAGTTGCCCTCCTGGGTTATACATCTGCTGTTGTTGTTGCTGGAGCTGTTGATACTGGTTATATGTCATTTGTTTACCTCCTCCAGGTCCCGGTCGTTGGTTATTCATGCCGCCATTTAAGGCATCGATGTCTTGTTCACCGTTCAATAACTGTTGTCTCATTCTACCCTGAGCGGTAGTACCTAGTGAGTCCATGACCGCGTGATAACGAATGTAGAGACAGGGTATAAAAAGATAATGAAGAGAAGTACAGAAAACTGAAGCAACAGCGGTTATGAAGCAAAAAAAAAAAAAGAAAGCGGTAGTCTAAAAAAAAAAAAAAAATAGGAACGAAAAAAACGATTTCAGATGTATTATACGAAGTAGCTAAAAGAAAAAAATAGATCCCGAATAGGAGGGTGTGCGGTGAGGTCAGGGACGGGGCCCAAGAAAGAGGGAGGACGCCGACGTGGAAGGAAACCGGTGCAGACGGTGCGAATCGAAGGGCCGGGGAGGCCAACCATGACCTCCAAACTCGACAGTAAAGTTAGATATTAGCCCATAATACTCTTCCTTTCTCATTGCTCTTTTCCCTATCCATACCATGGACCTAAGTCGGTGTTGGGTCGTTGTGGTATTATTGTCTATTTTATTTGTGATGGAATGCTGCTTGGCGATCTAGCTTTTAATCTCCGGCTGCGTACAAGGCGTGGACTCGGTCCACGCACCTAATGTCAGTCCTGATAGAACGGGTCTAATGACACCAGACAGAAAGTGACATAACCTAACCGCCCTCCGACAAATATCCAAACCTCTAAGCCTCAAGCTGTAGCCGTCTTGTTGATCTGATCGGGCGATATTCGTTGTCTGCCCCCCACATGATATTTTTGTCGGTTTTTTGGGTAAATTCCGCTTTGTTTACCTTGTTTACTGCCGATGTATCCACCATCGCAGAGATGCTTGTTTCAGGTGAGGTAAAGGATCCGCATTTCATTTCGACGCGTCAAGCTAATGACGGCATTAACAATCCATCCCAAAGGGTATACGGGCTTTGTACCCCTTATAATTTGTCCCGCTGTCTGCGTCTACCTACATATTTTTGTCATCAAATAAAAATAAAGTTGGTCATACGTCTTCCTACATTTATCTGACCGGCCGCCAGTAAATGTGTCTGACCGGCCGCCAGTAAATGTGTCTGACCGGCCGCCAGTAAATGTGTCTGACCGGCCGCTGTAAGTGTGTCTGACCGGCTCCTATCAAAACAATCTGCCAGACAGATTGTCTGCGTCGTGCCTGACAGAGAAAGCCGTAATAAATATATTCCATATGTATTCCTATTTATGCTCAGGATTATGGTCCACTATTATGCCCACAATTCGATATCTCTTCTTAAAGAACAAGATCCACTTGTCTACTATTTCATTCTGTTTATCATTGAGATCTCCAGTATACCATGTATTATCCTTCAAAAAGGGATCATCCCCCTTGTCATCCCCAGGCTTAAGCTGTAGTCTATTAAGTCCCAATAATCGAGAAACGTCCTTTCCCACCAATTTATGATAACTCTTGCCTGGCCCATAACTCTTACTATTACCAGTAACATCGTAGATATACCCTCTGATCCCAACGTAGATTTCCGGCTTAAATTCTCCATTGTACTGCGCCAATTGCATTCTAGTGTAAATCGGTAATGTCTTGATATCAATATTGCTATTATAGACCTCAAACTCATTCAATTCTGGAGCCTCAGTTTTGACCTGAGTCTGCGATTGCCCTTCGCTCCCGTGTCCGTCATTTTCAGATCCACTCCCATGTCCATGTGCATGTCCAGCACCATGGGAATCATGAGTTTCCAGTGACATCTTTGGTGCTAATGGCTGGGTCCCCTATTCCTGATCTCCCGGTCGCTTGTGCCTCCACCAAAGACACCTAACTAACAAACGCGCGAGTGTGCACCAATTGTATTTCCAACCCGTACATCTTTCGACATTTATGACTCAACCCGTACACCGTCGATATGTATATTTCTGTCTTCATCCCATCACCGCTTCTTCTCCATCGCAACCTCATGTACTCTCTGGTAGAAGAAGGGGAGAAATATCCCCCGAGTATCCAGAAGCTCTTTGCTCCCAAACTCCCGTTTCTCTACAAAAAGCCCACTGATTTCCCTATAGAACAACGCTCCACCCAGCCCATATCGCCCATATCATCGTGGAAATCAAAGATCTCGGAGTATATTGACGACTCTACTATCAACAAACCTCATGGCTCATTCGAAAAGCTACAACAACTGCAAGAGGCAAAACTACGCCGTGAGGAATCGTTTCAACGACAGCTTCAAGAATGGAATGATCCAGAACTACTACTTAAGAACGAATCAAAGTTCATGAAAGACCCTTACAAGACCATATTTCTTGCTCGTATCGATTTCTCGTTGACGGAAATCGACATTTCCAAGAACTTAAGTCGATTTGGAGTCATCGAGTCTATAAGAATTGTTCGTGACAAAAACAACAAGTCCCGCGGGTACGGATTTGCCGTGTTTGAAAGAGATGTAGATGCTAATAACTGTGTGCGAGAATTAGCACCCACAGGTTTATCCATTCCCGGAAATAGTAGAACTATTTTGGTCGATATAGAAAGAGGTAGAGTGGTCCGCAATTGGAAGCCACGAAGACTCGCAGGGGGTTTGGGAGGTCGTCATTATACAAATCCAAGTAACTACCATTCCAATACCGCTTCTGCAGCTGCTAGTGGACGGAGACTTCATTTGCTGACGAACCCGTACACCAATACAACTTCGTCCACCGCCAATGCTTCCGCTTCGTCCACTTACCAGCCTGCAAAACGACCTGCTCCATCGCGGCCTGCCAATGTTGATAACAAACGGCCTGCTTACGGCTACAATGCTCCTCAGCAGCCACCAAAAGAGGAACCGGAGTCCATACGTGATAAATACGCAAAGTATTCATCATCCACCACGTCATACAAGTCTTCCAGCGATACCCGAGGCCGCTCGATCCGATCTATTCGACAGGTGGAGTGAGCTGGGACTGACTAGCATCTTATATATGTAAATACCATTGCGCCGGACATGAATTTGTAGATAATCGAATAATGTGGTGTATGGGTGCACATTCAATATGTACGGGTATTTTGGTGGAGAAAAAAGTCGTGCAATTTCCAGTGGAAAACTTACAGGTTTCATCCCCAACAACAAGTAACAGGTACTCTCTCAGCGTTTGCACCATTGAGAGACCAACAACCGTCCAAAACAATGTCCAGTCCTCAATCGAGTAAGCGGACTTTGGACAGTGATTTTACCGATCCTGTGGAGGCTAAAAAGATCAAATCAGCAGGAGATGCTCCTGAAACAGCTACCAATACTGAGGTGAAAGAAGTACCTGAATCACAAGACACGTCCAGCGAAGAGTCAGCAGTAAAGACAGCAGCCGAAGAATCAGCTGATGTTGGAGAAGCAGCAGATGCTGGAGAGTCTGAAGAAAAAGCCGCCGTCGAAGAGCAAGCTGGGAAATCAGAACCTAAGAAGGAGCACGGCGTAGAAAACGGTCAAAGCCTGAAAGATTACCATGATCCAACCAACGAGGGAGCTCAGAAGAAGGAGGATTCCAAGCCCAAAGCGACTTTTGGAGGCACTTCGTTCAACTTCAGTATGAAGAAGAAGCCCGCTGAAAAAGACCCGTCCACCAGTAAAGACAACACACCCGTGCCTCCGGTATTTGGAGCCACCAGTTCCTTTGGGTCTGCCACCAGTTTCGGCAACAAATCGATTTTGGACTCATTGAAGGGAAAGCCGAATGTGTTTGACAGTCTTCCATCGAACTCGGATGAAAAGACTGAGCCCGTGAGTAGTGGGTTTGGATCCAATTCCAAATTTGGAAATGCATTTCAAGATTCATTGAAGAAGAAGTCATTTTTGGATGATAGTAAAGAAGAAAATGACGAAGAAGAAACCAAAAGCAGCTCGCCAGCACCTCAGCAATATAAACAAGTAGACTTGACTCCAGTACAAGAGATCAAGACAGGAGAGGAGGATGAAAAATCGATTTTCAGCGTAAGAGCCAAGATCTTTGAACTTGATTTAACTAACATATCTGAAGGATGGAAAGAGCGAGGTGTGGGTCCATTACATCTCAATGAATCCATCAAGGACCCGAACCAAATAAGGTTGGTGATGAGGTCTCAGGGACTCTTGCGAGTGGTTTTGAATATGAGAATAGCCAGTGAAACCGTATTGATGAAGGGACTCGAGGCAAGTCTATCACCGGGAAAGTTCTTACGGATCAACTCAATTTCAGAAAAGGGCACTCCCATTCAGTACCTCATAAAGTTTGGAAACGAAACTACGAGAAACGAATTGTACGACAAGGTGGAGGGGTTGAAGTCGAAAATCAAAGGCCAATCCGATGAAAAATAAACGCAGACAAAAAAGTCGAAAAAAAATGTCAATCACCGAGATAGAAGATTCGAGACGAGAAATCCAGGGACCGACCGAAATACGAGTGTGCATGTCTGTGTCCGAGCGCTTGATGCAGACATGCCTAAGTGTGTCGGGGCGCCTAATACAGACATGTCTGAGCATTTAAGTGTGTCGCACCGCAGACATGTCTGAACAAATAAGGATGTCAAAAAATAAAAGCTGTTAGCATAGACATGTCAAAATCATTTATAGACGATAATGTACATTACTTTTTAACAAATGCTATACTACAAATAGTGGACCCCTTGACACCACCAAATTCGAACGTTTTATAGTTAATTTTGTCCCACACCTCGAGGCTGCCCTCCTCGGTTATGATTTTCGTTAGTTCTGACTCGGTGAAATTGCAAGACGTCACCAAGAATACCGATCCTGGGTGCAATAACTTGCTGACTTGCGAAGTATACACCTGTAATCCGATTTTGTTATCGAAATCAGCTAAAGGGTCATTATTTAATGCTATAGCATCGAGAGTTCCCTTATCTAACATGATTTCGTATTTACCCTCATTAGCCTGTAAGAAAGCATTTTCCTTTGCTAGTAAGTCTACCTGGTCGAACTGAAAGTTGGTCAACTTCCTTTTTTTCTGGATGGATATGGAGAAGTTCACGGAGTCCGGGGAATAGTCGATACCCCGGAACGAGAAAGTTACGTCGGTTCTTTCGCAATCTTCTTCGAGTTCTTCCTGTAGGTGGAAGAGTAAGTGTCCATTCCCGGTGCCTAGATCTATTATGCTTATGTTCCGTTTCTCTCTGAACAAGCCGTCGTTGATCTTTTCGATTAGGAACTGTACCATTCTCATCTCGGCATCGGAATCGTCAAACCAGCATTCACCGGTGTCATCGGAGTCGTTGTCGAAGTTTTCGATTTCTCGCTTGTAGAAGTCGTTCCAGTACTCCTGGGTCCCTAACTTAGAGGAATTTAGTCTTATTTCAGACATGTTGTTTGTTCGCAGGGCAATTTCCTTCACTTGCGCTTTTTCTTCAGTTGAGTTTTTCACCTCATCTCAAATTTCTAATGATAACGCGACGCGTACAACAAAACCACCACTACTTGTACAATCCACATTTATACCAATACCATGAATGTGGCGGCAGAATTCCACGCGAATGTGTCTCCCATTGACGCTGACACCGAAAGAGAGTACGGGGTGTGGAAGAAAAACACTCCTTTCCTCTATGATTTCATCTCCACAACGTCTCTACTATGGCCTGCAATAACCGTGCAGTTTCTTCCTGATTTGGAGCAGCAGAAGCCAGATGGCAATGATGCTCACGATTTGGTTTATCAGAGATTGCTTGTTGGGTCCTTTACACTGGGAATTGGTGTGGACACCATCTCCATCTACCAGGTTCCTCACTATAGGCGATTCCGTAATTTGAATGTCGACAAACTCAACTACAACCACGACAAGCAAGAATTTGAGTTGAGTATAGTGGTTAAGAAAACTATGGTTCAACAACAGAAAATTAACCATCACGGTGATGTCAACAAACTTCGATATATGCCCCAGAACGCCGATGTGATTGCCAGTTCTAACAACATGGGTGATTTGGTGATTTACGATCGAACCAAACATTCCAATGTGAAAAACGCCCTTGCAGCCGAAATCAACCAACCTCAGTTGAGGCTCAAGAATAGCATCAGTGCCTCTGTAAGCGATATCTATGCTGTGGACTGGAATCGCCAACAAGAAGGAACAATTGTGTCTGGAGATATGGCAGGTGAAATCAACATTTACGACATCAGGCGTGACTTTAAACTGAAGACAAATACCAACATACGCCCCTCAATGTTGTATCTGAATTACGGGGTGGGCATAAACGACATTGAATGGGTACCGGACCATGATAGTGTATTTGTCACCGGTGACGATTCCGGGGCCTTCAAATTGTACGACGTGAGACTGGCCGCTTGCGTGGTGCAACACCAGCATTCCGCCGGTGCAGTCAACAGTGTAAGCATCAATCCCAGCAACTCGTTTTGTTTGGCGACCGGCGATGAATTGGGCTCAATTAATGTATGGGATATTCGTAACTTTGGAACCAACAACTCTGGCAGTGTGTTTCAAATTGAAGCTCATAACGACTCCATTACGCAAGTGAAATGGCATCCAAAGTTTAACAATGTTTTGGGTTCGAGTTCTACCGATAAGCTGATGAAAATATACGATATTGGCCATAATGACTTGGTATTTGTTCATAGGGGACATATGCTCGGAGTCAATGACTTTGATTGGTCTCTTCATGACGATTGGATGGTTACCAGTGTGTCGGATGATAACTCTTTCCATTTGTGGAAACCAGCAGCAAGCATAGTGAAGGGTATAGGCTTTTAAGGTGTAAGAAATGGTTATATAAATGACAAATGCAAAATACAACTATGTATCTTAATAAGCTGCAAACTCATAAGGCTGCGAAACGCCTCATAGGACTGTTTTAAGGGTTTCAAAGCTCTTATGTGTGATTATGGCTCAAGTAGGAAACGATCATTCTGACTCCCAGCAAGAAAAAGATCATATTTAGTATATGAAGGCTCAGGTTCTGTCTAGAGTGATAAGACACAAGCTGAAAAGTAAAATTACAGGCCCATTAATGCAAATACATATCCTAAGGTGAGTGATATCGTCGACACTCGGTTGACAAGTAATTGCTATAGTATATCAAACGGTATCAGTCAAATATGAACTTAGATGTAGGGAAATCAATTAGATCAGTAAGTATACTATTAGCAGATGTATGGATGACAGATAAAATTTAAGCGGCAACATAGGTTCTTCATTTCCATTTGAGGTACGATTTGTACATAAACAAAATTCAAGACCTCGTCATATTGAACAGTAGGCAATACTGGTAAAAGCGGCTCAATAATTGGCGGTCAACAGGGTTTAATACTAAGTAGGCAATCCCTAAAATGTTCATTGACGATTTCGGTATATGGCAGGTTTAGATTGACCTTGAAGCAAAGCGATTCTCCAGCATTGACGAAAATCTCTCACTCATTCTACAGAAGTTACATTTTGATGTATATTCTAATGAATACGATGAATATTTATGGATCCTATGAGATTTAAGCTTTGGCGAACAATTTTTCAACGTCAGCAACGGCTTCGGTTAAAACTCTTTCCTGGAATTTTGGATTTTCAATTTCCTTGTTAACCTTTTCCAAAACAGATTTGATTAATTGTTGTTGTTCCAATTGTCTTTGTTGTTGTTCGAATCTAACCCATGAATCTAAAGTAGATTTAGCTTCATTTGCAACGGCGATTTTTTGTTTTAATTCAAAGGCTTGAGCTTCTAATTCAGCAGTTTCTTTGGAAACAGCAAACAATTGTTTGGTGATAGAAACAACATCTTTCAATTCAGAAACAGAGTCAATTCTACCTTGAACTGCAGAAACATGGTTGGATCTAGCTTGATTCAAGATATCGTTAACTTTCTTGATTTCTCCATCTGCCCATTCGGTGTACAATGGAGCTACAAATTTGGCGGCTAAAGCAGTGAAGGCAGCAAAGGTGATGACTAAGATAGTTTCGTCGTGAATAACAAGCAATTCGTTGGAGATACCATAGATGGCTGCGGCAGTTGAAGTGGCTAAGAAACCGGTCTTAGATAAGTAATTGTTACCTGGCAATGCATCAATGATGGAACCAGCCTTTTGTTTAGGATCAACTGGAGTGGATAAGTAACGTAAACCAATTCTAAAAAAGTTGTTAGTACGAGTTTTTCACTGACATTTGCACCATCGGCAATTCCCTCAAATCAATTACATACGGTGCTGGACGTGCAGCCATGGCAAAGGCTGGACGAGCGGTGGCTTTTAAAGCAACTCTGGCAATGGAAGACATTATCAATGTTGTGTTATGGACCAAACTATTGTAGAGTTGAGTTTTCTATGGGTGGTGAGTTGCCAATTAGAGGTTTTTTTTCTCACCAATGTTTCAGGTCGTGGGAGGCCAGATTCGGGTTCCGACCGGGAGAGTCCTCATTGGCCAGTGCAGACTGCCTAATTAGGGAGTTTGTGCGATGTGCGTGAGCATATGTTCCAAGTAACTAACCGTCGATTAAATAATTACATAATCCTACTGCAAAGCACAGAAAACCGGCCAAAAGTACAATCGGGAGATCGAAGTGATACAACGAGCTCTTCCTACATATGAAGGGAGTATCTACAGATCCTAACAGTAATCACTTGTTAGCAATATTGATTTCAACTTCCTAATTTGAAGTTAATAGGAAGAAAATATACAATTCTCTTTAATGAAGACAGCATATACTTCTTTCTAAACATTGAGATATACAGACAACACACCAGGCGCAATTACTTCCCCAATTTGCACATGATTTCATACATTTTGCGTGCTGTGCTTAAAATTTATTGCAAAATACGGCCCGCAACCTAATGATAACAAGCACGTACTAAGAGCAGCTGATATGGGGAATTGATGTGTCGTCGGACGTTTCTCTCACACTAAGTATATTATTATTGCCATTCCCTTGGCCCTGAAACATCCTGTGGTCTCTCTTGTCTTGCTTAAATACTCTCATATCGTCCATGGTGGGGTTCTTTCAACTCCACCAACAAAAAACCTATTCTGTACACTCACGAGTTTAGGTAAAATTCTGCTCATATTTCTCTCGTATTATCCGGTTGATTGCCTTGTCTGTGCCGAGTCTGGCTCTGGTCACATACAGTTCGATATCCTTCTCCAAATCCTTGGTGAATGATTTCTTATCCTCTAGGTTACTCTGTGTGGTATCTGCCTCTTTGTAGATTCTTTCAAATATCTCCTCTTGAATCCTTGATGCCACTGCCTCCACCGTTTCATTCTCGGAAATACGCAACGTCGGTGTCTCCATGCTCTGCTGCTCTTCAAAAGGTGCCTCCACATTTTCCTCTATACTGGCACCGGGCTCTTCCTTAGTATCCGGCTGCGAAAGTTCAATTCCCACCTGGGTAACTGCATTCTTTCGTTTGTTTCGTAACTCGGCCAAACGTGCCTTTCGTTCACTACCGTCCATCCTGAAGATTACTACGATAATTAGACCATTCCAATACTTGAAATCGAGCCTCTGATGACTTGTGTCTTACACGACTTTTTGACTGCAAAATATAAATTTGGCAACAATTCCTTCTTTCTCAGTGGCGTTTCCTCTTTCCCTTTTTCTCCTGTTCTTACCCTGTTTCCTCTCAAATGAACCAAGTAACTGGCATGAATGGTATGGTTACCGACCTAGTCACCCTACTCCAGCCTAACATTAATAGAAAATCCTGAGTTCAATAGCTTATTCTCTGATGGTTCCTGCACCACTGAAGGTACTCTGGACGCGTTTGCTCATTCCAGAAATTTAGTTCAGTCCACGTTCAGCTTGCTGAAGAATCATACCATTGACTTGGTGGGGCTCTCTACTCATAAATCAGTGGGTGAGTTCCATACACTGACACCAAGGAAGTCTCCCTTCCTCCCTGTTGTATACAACTCCTCGGTTGACGGAGCCAACTGCCCTACTCTAGCATCTCTTCCAGAAAAAGTTCGTTGTGTATTTCCATATCTGAAGTTTAATGAAATTCAATCTAAAACTTTCGAATCGGCCTTTCTTCAGGACTCGAATTTGGTGATTAGTGCTCCAGCTGGATCAGGAAAAACAGCCGTATTTGAATTGGCTATTCTCAAACTCTTTCTTCAGGGTGAAAAGTTCCAGTGTGTGTATTTAGCACCGACCAAGGCTCTTTGTTCTGAACGCTATAACGACTGGTATAAGAGATTTCGGCCATTGAATATAACTGTCGGGTTGATGACTAACGATATCGATTTTGCTGAAATGAGAAAAGCCAAGAGAAGTAACGTGATCGTAACTACTCCAGAGAAATGGGATTTAGAGACAAGAAAATGTAATGATTTCAAGAATTTTGTGCGGTTGCTTCTTATAGACGAAGCTCACGTTATCAAGGACCTGAGGGGATCGACTTTGGAAGTTGTTGTTACGAGAATGAAAAATGCTGGTTTTCCTCTCAGAATCATCGCGTTATCTGCTACAATTCTCAATATTAAAGATATCTCTCTTTGGATACAGAACGGTCCAGATCTACGAAAACTGGCAGAAACTTTTATTTTTGATGATCCTTACTGGTCCTCGGTCCTAGATAAAAAGGTTATTAGTTACAAGATGCCAAGTGACAACATCTTCCTCTTCGATAACATGTTAAATTCTCAGTTGAACAAGATTATTCTTGAATATGGTGATGGCAAGCCAGTTATTATATTCTGTCCAACAAGGAATAGTGCAAAGATGACTGCAATGTTCTTGGCAAAAAAAAGTAGTATCCAGCCCTCAACTAGGTTGAAAGTGAAAGACAAGGAATTACAGAATGTTTGCGGATCAAAGGTAGCTTTTCATCATGCTGGCTTGGTTTTTCTGGATCGAACTATTGTGGAGAATGCTTACTTGAATGGTAGAATAAATATATTGTGCTCGACTTCTAGTTTGTTTGTTGGAATCAATCTACCTGCTTTCTTGGTTATAATCAAGGGGACCAAGTGTTGGGCCCAAGGTGATCTGGTGGATTATCCTGAGTCTGAAATTATCCAAATGATTGGTAGAGCAGGAAGACCTCCGTTCGAAAGCATCGGTCGAGCAATTATTCTCACTTCATTTTCAGATAAAGCTAAGTATGAAAATCTAGTGCTGGGAAGTCAAAAAGTGGAGAGCTGTCTCCATACTAATATCCATGATCATCTTGTTGCTGAAGTAGCACTTGGGGTTATAAAATCGCACGATCATGCGGTTCGTTGGCTCAAGTCAACCTTTCTCTATGTCAGATTCACCCAGAATCCAGCATATTATTCATCCATTCCTCAAACAAGCGAAGGTGTCAATAATTTCACTCAAAGGTTGGCTATCTTTGGACAACGAGCTATCCTGGATCTCTCTGAAAATAACTTAATCAGTGGTGAAAATGATGCCTTCCAAGTCACGAATTTTGGAAAGTCAATGGTGAAACACTACGTATCGTTTGGCACTATGAAGCAATTTCTTCGGGTATCCACTTCTTCTACTGTACAAGATTGTTTAGTTTTACTCGCGAAGTCATTTGAATTTCTGGATGCCCATCTAAAGCATAATGAAAGAAGGCTTTATCAAAGTATTAACTCATCTCCATCAATGAAGTTTCCTGTCGACAACACTAGATTTCTGGATAGCGACAAAGTGTCTATTCTCATTCAGTTTGAACTTGGAGGAATTGAATATCCTACCTACAAAGGGTCATGTCAGCTCCATTCACCTTTTATCAACGACAAGCTACTGGTGTTTAAGCAAGCTCTGAGAATTTGTCGATGCTTGATAGAAGTTCTCGTATCAAAAGGCGATGCAATATCTCTAATGAGCTGTTTATATTTGAACAGATGTATCCAGGGAAAAGCATGGGAGGATACTCCTATGGAGTTGAGACAAGTCCATGATATAGGCCCCAAATACTCTCAAAAGCTAGTGGAACGTGACATAGATAGGTTGATCCATGCCAAAGGCCTACAATTGCTGCAAATTATGAAGTATCTTGCGGTTAAGGCTTTAACAGGTAAGAAGATATTAGAGGAGCTTTCTAATATTCCTTTCATTAACTTGGAGATAACTACAAGCGATTCAGAACGAAAATGTATCAATGCACACATAAAGGTTGAATTAATGGGTTCCCATCCTTCCTTTTCGTGGCGAAATCGTTGTATAATCCTCAATATTGTTACCACGACAAATGATGGAATGTTGATTGACTTCAGGAAGATTCCGGCCTCCAGATATAGCTTCGATTTTGACTTGGTGTTTTCTCCTAATTTAAAATCACGCTCATTAGAATGCCAAGTGTCTGCTGATAATATAGCGGGAGTTCTAATATCTAAAATACTGAGAATATTTTCCGATTCTCAGCCATCGAAGGAATACTGTGTGGGACTGGAAACTTGGAATAAAAGTCCTCAAACTGGCATTGCTGAAAGCCAAGATGATAATGGGGCTGGTTTCAATATATCGAAACTAGATGTATTCAACAAAGGGGTCGAAAAAGATAGTGAAATTTCCTCAAAGGGATGTCAGGTTTGGTCGGCAAATAAAAGGTTGCAAAACAATGCGATTGGAAGCTCTTCGCCTGCTGTAAAGCGGCCAAAATTTTCAGGTTCCCAAGATAGCAATTCCTGTTCCTTTAATAGTAGTCTGGAGGAAGAAAGTGTCTGGGACACTCTTAATCTTGCTAGATTTGTGCGTGGGATGAGAGAGTAGTCGATAGTAAGGAACCATTGCATCTAGCAATATGGCCCGTGTCTGCAGTTGCTATATTAGCTAAATTTTGTCTCCCTTAACTTATTTATTGTTTTCTTCTCTGTTATTTTGCTACTGTCGATACTTACCATAATAAATATCATATATTGCCAAAAGAGCATCTGAAAAGCATACCCATATCTATACAGATCCGCTATATAAATCCTCCTAGATATTGTGTGGCAATCTCAGTAAGTTCCGTGTTTGAAATCACCATATGATCCTCAGCAATGGCATGAAACCTTAATTTGTCTGCCTCTCTCAACTCTTTCAATCCAATGAGGTTTCTTGTATAAAGCATTGTTTCTTCCAAAGGTATTGTTTGTCCGGTTTCGGTATCAATATCTTGGAAAGCAGCACTATCTTTAGGAATGACGGTAGTATCTTTAGAAAATGTTACCAAAACAAACATGTTGAGAGCCGCAAGATTCCTGGCATAGGTTTCATTGAAGCTACCGGCCAACTCGTTGTTAATGTCAGCCAAAAAGTGAGAATGCTGGATATATTTGTCATACTGATAAGGGTCTCTGAAATACTGAGCAGGAATGATTCTTTTTTGAACACTATCGTTCCACACTTGGCTCTTGAGAAGTTGGTTTCGTCTCTTACAAACCCAATCGTTGTCGCTTTTGCAAAGGGGCAACTCCATCACTCCCATATGAGGAGACCCAAATGTAATGAGATTATGGACATCTATAGCATCACATCGTTGTATCAAAGCTCTTAAGAGAACACCTCCTTGAGAGAAACCAATAGCATCAAAGCCATTTTTCAAGTGGGGATTAGACGATAACTGCTCACACACGATGTCTACTTCATCGTTTGCATCTCCAAAGAGCGACTTATTCTGGTCGCTTGAAGGATCTTTGTCGAGGTAAATAGAATAGACGTAGATTCCCGGGTATAACGAACCAAAGAGCTCCGTAGCCCTGTGAATACCGCTTCCATTATAGTTGTCCCCTAATCCATGCCATATCACCACGGGTCTATGCTGGCTGAATGGTGTTTGAGGGGTGATCGGAGCGAGGCGGTAGGGATTTTCTGGCAAATGAAGGGCACCAGGTAGATCTGGAATGATCTGGGAGGACTCCCATGTTAGAACGGACACTATGAACTTGGATACGGACGCGTATAAATGCATCTGAGCTATGAAAAGAAAGAGACTGAAGTCTAGAGAATTACCCCAAAAAAAGAAAGAGACCAGATTAGTGCACGTGATCAAGGTTGCGAACTCATCGGCTGAAAAAAAATGTATGAACAATAAGACATAGACTTTTGTAGATGATAGGTAGGGCAAAGGATGTTCACATTAGGAGACTTGGCCGAGAAGGAATCTAGGCGTTCGCTCTCTGGTTTAATAGCGCGAATCAGCAAAGAAAAAGGACAACATCATGATGCGATATTTGTCGTCATCAACAGCAAAATCACCATATTGAGGACCAAAGACTATACACCCAGAATAATACCAATTCCACACTCCCTTGACAAACTAGATAACAAATCCATATTGTTGATCACAAAAGACCCATCCACACCATACCGTGCTCTATTGACTGAAGAAAACTCCCCGTGTGAGGATGTTTTCAACCAGATCTACTCATTAAAGAAAGTAAAGCAGTTAGCCCGAGAGCCGAAGAAATTGTACAAGCTCTATAAGGAGTTTGATCTTGTTGTAGCTGATGACAGGGTGCACAAGCAATTGCCTGATATTTTGAAGGCGCAATTCTACGAAAAGAATAAGAAGGTTCCATACATGATTCAAATGGCCAAACCAACGCCTCAGCTCAAGCAAAAGGGAGTGAGACCCGAAGAAAAGTGTGAGCCTAAATACGTTAAGGCCCAGATGAGAAGTATTGTAAAGAATACCTCGTTCATTGCTCCGGCAAATGGCACCTGTTTGTCTATAAAGATCGGGTTTTCCGACTGGGAAGTGACAAAACTCGTGGAGAATATGAATCTGATCATTGACTATCTTACTAATGATAAATTCCAGCCGGTTGGAGGAGTCCTTCGAAGTGTGAACAATATTTCCAATGTTCATGTGAAAACAGGGGAAAGCATAAGTTTGCCCGTGATGGCAGCCAAGGCCGAAGAAGAATCTGACCAAGATTACAGCGACTACGACTTCTAAAGCTCTAGCACAATTATAAACGATCCCATGTTCATAAACATCGATTAACATAAGCACCTCTCATATTTATAGAACCATTTACAGTAAAAAGGCGGTTTGGCTAAAGACATTCGATCGTAGTATTACTCTAGTTAGTAAACCGATGGCCCCAATTCTAACCAAATTACAGGCCTCATTCATCTACCTCCGACATATACCCTCGCAAACTTCTCTCTTTGTCTTCTTTTTGTTTTTTTCTGCCTTTTCTCTTGCTTTCTAACTCTTCTCTGGCTTTCCTGATGCTGCTATAGCTGCAAAATGCGATGACGTAAAGGGCGCACTCAGGTGAAAAATTGGTACTCTCAGGAATCGGCCCGTATCAAACTTTATCTTCTACCATCTCCTTCACTGTTGCCATCAACCTTTCATCGTCATCAACAACTCGTTGTCATATTCATCAGCTTGCCAATTCATTAGACAGACATCTACATCTTATGTCCGAATTATCCCCGGCCCAAAGCCCGGTGTTGGGCAAACCATCGAAAGCCGCAGCAAGACCAGCCTCCGATGATATAGCCTCCAACTCCCTTGACAACACCCAGCCCGGCCTCCTACCGGTGGGGTTCCTTAGCACTATCCTTCACGAGCTACGAGAGGAGGATGAGATCGAGCAGGTGGAGCATTTCAAGTACAAGCAGGATTTGGAACGTAAATTGACAGTGACATCCATTATCGGGCTCGGGTTCACGCTTATGGGAGTGCCGTTTGGAATCTCGTCTACCTTGTGGATCTCATTGGTGGACGGAGGTAACGTCACCATGTTGTATGGGTGGGTTTTAGTTGCATTTTTTTCCATATGTGTTGTTCTAAGCCTAAGCGAAATCATATCCAAATACCCTACTGCCGGAGGAGTGTACCACTTCAGTGCCTTGTTGAGTAATGAGCATTATTCGTTGCTCAGCTCGTGGTACACCGGATGGTTTTTGCTTCTCGGGAACTGGACCTATGCTGTGAGTGTGATGTTCGCCGGATCCCAGTTCATTCTCTCGATATTCGGGTTGAAAGATGCCTATTTCGTCCAGGATGTGTTTTTGGTGATCGGAGTGTATTTCGTACTTCTCACCGTGTGTGGCCTCATAAACTTCAAGTTCTCCAACTACCTCGAAAGAATTAACAAAATGTGTATTTACTGGTCGCTTTATACCATCATAGCCATTGACTTTCTTCTAATATTCTTTGCAAAAAGGACAAACTCCATCAAGGAGATTCTCACCAACTTCGACAATACCCGTTCTGGTTGGCCCGATCCAGTGGCATTCATGATCGGTCTCCAGTCTGCCAGCTTTACTTTGACCGGGTACGGCATGATTTTCTCCATGACTGACGAGGTGAAAAATCCTGAGAGAAATATGCCCAAAGGTGCCATAAGTGCCATATGCATGGCCTCTGTTTCGGGCATAATCTTTATCATTCCCATTCTTACCATTCTCCCAGAACTCTCGCTCCTTCTCGACAAGACTCCCGAGGTTATGCCCATAGATTTGGTCTTTAAGATCGCTACCGAGTCCTACATAGTTTCGTTCCTTTTAACCCTTCTTCTTGTGGGAACCGTTATCTTCCAGTCGATTGGAGCCCTTACCACCGCCTCCAGATCTACTTACGTGTTTGCTCGTGACGGCGGACTTCCTGCCAAAGATATGTGGGTGAAGGTGGATGCCGTGGAACTGTCAACGGTGCCCAAAAATGCCTTGTTCTTGTCCATGACGGTGTGCGGATTGCTTGTGCTCCTAGCGCTTGTTTCTGCCTCGGCATTCAATGCCTTCTTGGGAGCATCAGTTATATCATTAAGTTTGGCCAATGGGATTCCTATCCTTTGTTTGATGTTGAATAAGCGAAGAAAAATCAAGGGGGCCCCCTTCAAATTGAAGTATGTCGGCTGGATCGTCAACTTATTGTCGGTCCTCTGGGTCATTTTTCTGATTGGAGTGTTATGCTTGCCTCCAGTGATCCAAAACATCACCTGGTTCTCTATGAACTATGCTATAGTGGTTATTAGTGTGTTCATAGCCTTTGCAGCCATTGGCTACCATACTTGGGGCCGTGCCGGTTTCCAGGGGCCTCAGATTGATACTGACTACTTTGAATTGCATAATCTCGAAGCTCAAAGTCCAATTGCTCATCAAATCCTCCCAGAAGAACCTGCAGCTGATGCAGTGAATGGTTTTGATGGTGAATTTGAAGTGCAGCCTGTTCGGAAGTCTAAAAAGACAGTCACCTTCGAAGATGAAGTAGTGCAGGCAGCTTTATTGAACGAACATAGTGAAAGTGACATCAGCACAGACAGCGAATCTGGGGTATTATTCGATATTGACGATGCTGAATCTAATGACACCGAGGTTGTATCAGGTCATGATGATGCTAACTTCGAGGTTAGACACTAATTTTGGTTAAGATAATACCGAGAACGGCACTGACTCTGACTGAGGTTAGAGAATGACTCTGATTAAGCTTCGGGACTGACTCTGGCTAAGGTTTATAGATAATTGATACTTGATATTAATAGACAGTTATAGAATGCTTATACAGTAATATTGAAAAGTTGATACCGTCATCTGGGACAAGAGTTATGCTTTAAATGAGACAAACACTGAGGAAAAAAAGAAAGAAAGTTCTATCTTTTATTCTCTTTCTTCATGGGATTTACAATTCATCCTCCTAGCTTGAGCAATCTGATGTCTCTGTGCTCCTGGTTGCTCTCTTTGTAGGCATTTCCGTAATCAGAGCTTCATATCCTCCTGTTGGACCCTGTTCACACCTAATTGTGTTTGGCAACGTCTCTATGCTCCTGGTATTTGGCTGAGTAACAGTATATGCAACGTTGGGGGAGCCTGTCATTCTGCTGTACTTAGAAGTTAACTTTCTAGAGCTCAACCCAGTCCATCGTCTTGTTGGAGCAACTGCTGGCACTGTTGGCTGCATGGGAGCATATCTTACTGATCCTAGGGTCTTTTGCAAGTCATAGGGAATAGTAAAGTACTTTGAGTTGATTGAGGCAACAGAACTGGGTTTGTATGTGAGGTCAACAGTAACAGCCGGTGGTGGATTGTCCATTTCATCGTCTTTCAATGTACCATTCGCATACACTGTGAATCTCTCACTATAATGAATACTGTAGTAGCGTGGACCAGCAGCAAAAACCTGTATGAAGTAAACATCTGTCAATTGGACAGAAAGAGGGAGCTCAATAGCATTACTTGCTACTTTTGTTTGGTTTCGGAGGATTTGCACCGCCGTAATGTTTTCATTGGTCCCAGTACAGAGAACAAAGGTATAGTTGGAAAAGTCAGAAAGAAGAGGAGCTGCTCCCGTATCCATCCACGAAACCAGAACAATGTCGTTGTTGGAGTAATTATGGTGCCTCTGAGGGTCAACCATCATAACATCTGCAATGACAACGACTATTAGCCATATCATATGCATTAGTGACATTTTGCAGCTTAGGGAATAAAAAGCGTAAAAACTTGATAAAAAATTTTCTCCAAAGAGAATCTCTTCTTTTTAAGTATCAGCAACTGTTATCCTAAGGGACCCTTTCCCTCCATGTCATCTGCTTTCTGTTCTTCCCTTGGGTGCTATGCTTCCAGTTGCTTCCTTTTGCAGTCTGTCACGTGATCGGAAGTGAAAAATTTCACCAAAAAAAAAAAGATCAAAAAAAATAACCATAAAATTTCCATTTCCAATCTTCAGCTTATTTAGTAAGTTTAACATATATAATAGACTAAGATGTCCGCAGATCACACAAGAGATCCATGTCCTATTGTTATCTTGAATGATTTCGGTGGTACCTTTGCCATGGGAGTCATTGGAGGATGTGTTTGGCATGGTATCAAAGGGTTCCGGAACTCGCCTCACGGGGAAAGAGGATATGGAGCATTATCTGCCATTAAAGCCAGAGCACCAGTTGTTGGAGGTAATTTTGGGGTCTGGGGAGGGTTGTTTTCCCTATTTGACTGTTCTGTTAAAGCTGTTAGAAAAAGAGAAGATGCCTGGAACGCCATCATTGCCGGGTTTTTCACCGGCGGTTCCTTGGCCATCAGAGGTGGTTGGAGACACACCAGAAACTCAGCCATCACATGTGCATGTTTCTTGGGTATTTTCGAAGGGGTTGGTATGATGATGCAAAGAATCCTGGCCCAGCCAACGGTTGCTCCAGTGTATGGTGATGCCCCAATGGCAGCTTAATGATCATATGATGACTGGAATGGGTTAGAGTCCATTCGCTTGTATATATTGGTTTGTTAATGATACATATTGACTAGAGCAAAGTGTAGAGGGGGTGAGAGAGAGAGACAGGAGACGGAAAGAGAGATAAAGGGAGAGTAGGAGAGATGAAGCTAGGTGAGACACCGATAAAGAGGGTCAGAGAGTTCCGTCCGGAGGATGAATGAACGCTGGCGAGCGGTTTATGAGGGAGATTCCACCTGTATTCAACAGCTTAGGCACGATTTGAACCGGTTAATCACATCGAGGGCTGGATGGGTATAATGGAGGTCATAGCATGTGTACGGAGGTGTACCGATCTTTATTATAGATGTACCGATCTTTTCCTGCAATTCCCCTGGTACGGCTTTCACTAAACCGGCGATCACTTGGATCTGTATGGGGCCCCCAACCTGGCCCATTGTTTAACAGGTGTTCCTCCGTCTCGGAGCTTCCGTAAACGTCGGACAGCGCCAAATATCGCTGACAAACCAGAGAGTTTCGTGGCTCTTAGGCCGAACTTTGTGAGTGCGTTATCAGACATTGAACCCTGTTCCTATCGCCAGCAGACGACGATGACACAAATTACATGGTTAGGTAAAGGCCCAAAACGAGTGCAAAATGCGTGTCACCTTCCATCGCAGTATGATTATGGGAACAGATACAGCACGAGTATCGTCCGCTGTCTACCCAATGTCTTCCCACTGTTTGCCCGCCGTCTGCCCGACCGCTCGTATTCTCCGGCCCCCCGTAGCCTCCTTCGGCCCGCGGTCATCCCGCCGCTCGTAGTTTCTCTGGCCATTTGTCTCTATGTTCCGCCGCCCCGCCCGCTCCCTCGCAGCCCAACACACACCCGCACTCTGTTGCTCACCTCGTAAGCCCTTGATCGCCCTTTCTTGTTTCTTTGCATTTTTTAATCCATCCTCAAAAATTAACTCCGTTCATCATCTTCTTCCTTAATCCCAGGGTCTTTTGCCTATGTCCTACAACTACAGTTTTAATAGACATAATTCCGTGGGTGGGAATTGGCACCTACCTCCTCCCGGCACTGGCACCAGCGGTGGTGAGAAATCCCACGAGTCTCCACCCCAGTATCCGCCAAACTACACCGGGCAACAACCGCTGTCGATGTCAGGGTTCAGAAACCCGTGGTACTCGACAACCGGCCTGAACCCGTCTGCCTCCATTAACTTATCGCAATCTCCCACCAAAAGCGGTCAGATCCCGCTACTTCAACAACAGTCGAAGCGCATGTCCTTTGCTAATCAATTGCCCACCACCTATGAAGACGACAGACGAAACATGGTCCCGTACATCCACCCTCCCACCAGAGCTGACAATCCATTCAACCAGTACTACACCAACCAAGAGGTGTCCCTCAATGATCGTAGAATGTCTGCTGCTGTGGATGGCTCCTACCTCAACCCAGCAATCACCAATAGCTCCAACGCGTATCCCTCTACCGGCCCATTGAACTACCATTCCCAGTACCAGCAGCACCATTCGGGTACAGGGGCCCGTCGGTCCTCGTTGGCTGTGGGATACCAACAACAACAGCTGCCGATGCTGGCCCATGATCGTAACAGCTACAATCAAATGAGAGTAGACCGGTCTCCGCTGATTGTCCAATACCAGCAATTTCAACAAACTTTGCACAACCAGAGGTTGGCCGGCCGCAGAAAACCAGCGCCCAGAGCAAACAAAGTGTACAGTAAACTCGATCTTCGACCCAAAGTTCACCACCAGCCCAAATACCGTCGATGCTCCGTCAACTCCATCCACATTTCCCCTGTCAATGCGTTGTCTGTGTACCTCACCGAGTCCTACGGCATCTGTCAGCCGAAAAGATTCCAGTACTCTAAGGCCACCAACCCAAAGAGAGTATTAACCAAACCTCTGGACCCCAAGTATAACAATGGCTACGATAACGAAGACAGTGACTACATCTTGTACGTCAATGACATATTGGGAACTCAAGAAGGAAGGAAATACATCGTGTTGGACTTGCTTGGGTCAGGAACATTTGGCCAGGTGGTTAAATGCCAGAATCTCGCTAACCAATCGGTGGTTGCTGTCAAAGTGATCAAATCGAAACCAGCGTATCTCAACCAATCCTTAACTGAGGTCAGATTGTTGGAGTATTTGAACCAGAATAGCCAGGGAAGCAGCTTCATCAAGTTGTTGGATACTTTCATGCATAAGGAGCATTTATGTTTGGTATTTGAATTATTGGCATCTAATTTGTACGAGCTCATCAAGCAGAACCAATTCCATGGTTTGAACATGAAATTGGTCAAAGTATTGACCAAGCAATTGTTAGAAGCCATTGCCCAGTTAAAAACATTCCAGATGATTCATTGTGATCTAAAACCGGAGAATATCTTGTTGTGTCAACCAGATAAACCGAACATTAAAGTGATTGATTTTGGGTCTGCATGTTTCACCCGTCAAACCGTATACTCCTATATCCAGTCCCGATTCTATCGTTCTCCAGAGGTGATTTTGGGCTTACCTTATACCGAGTCCATTGATATGTGGTCCTTGGGGTGTATTGTAGGAGAATTGTTTCTTGGATTGCCAATGTTCCCGGGAACTTCTGAATATAATCAAATATGGAAGATTGTGGATATGTTGGGGTACCCTCCTCGTCACATGATTGAAGTTGGCCGTAATTCCTTGAAGTTTTTCAATAAGATTTCTCCTTCAGCTCCAGGAGGTAAGGCCACATATGTAGTGAGAACCCACGAAGAGTACATTCAGTATTTGGAGTCGAAGGGGAAGGAAGATCATGGCAAGAAGGAACAGAAAAATACCAATTACTTCAAGGATCGCCTTCTTAAGGACATTATTATGAACTATAAGCTTCCCTCAAGGAAAATGACGAACTCGATGATCGAGAAAGAGAACCACGATCGGATGTTGTTGGTGGATTTCTTGAACAAAGCACTTAATTTGAATCCTTTGGAACGACTCACTCCACAGGAAGCATTAAAGCATCCATTTGTTAGTGATTTGAATACCAAAAATATGGAATACTCCTAGGTTCAAACACAACATTCAAGTATTTAATTTTGCCTTTGGTGGTGTCACCACGAACATCGACTGCGTTGCCCTCGTGATGGAAATACGATATCTGTAAGACGTCGTCCATCGACTGTGGACATCTCTGTCTCTTAACATTTACGAAACCATGTAATAATAAGTAATGAACTGAAGTACGTGTAGGCTTGAACTGGTGCATAGTGCGGGATTTCTTCCTCTATGTCGTGCCCTCTGTCTTTCTTCCTCTCTATCTCCTCCTCTCTCGTATTATCGTCAGTCTGTCGTCTCTTATGATATCGTGTGGTCGTTTTGCAGCAAGTCGTGCGCCGCAGATTTTTCACGAGACAAAAAGATCGAAACCGAAGAATGTTCAAACACTACAACGACTCTTTAGCCCAGCATGAAGGTTAGTACCAGTGCCTTAGGGGTGAGAAGAAGAAAGCCAACTACACAGAACATCGATGACGAGGAGAATGCGGCGGTGTTAAAGCTCGGGCCTGAATTCCAGTTGACGCAAATAACCAACAGTGGAGAAAAAGAACAATTAATAGCCCTCAACTTGTCGGAAGCCAGATTGTTAATAAGAGCAGCATTAAAGGAAAGAAAGAACAAGAATAAGAACCAAGAGTTCGAGGATGATGATGAAGAGAATGAAAAGGAAGATGGGATTGCCAATATGGAATTAGCAGGACCCAATTCTAATGAAATTATGCACAAGACGTTGAACTATTTATCGAGTTTTGCACGTTTCAAGAACTCGTCGTCGACAGAAACCGTAGAAAAGTTGTTGAATGACTTTAGTTATCAGGCGTCGGAACCCTTACACCCATTCGAATTGTCTCAGCTTGGGACCTTAGAATGTGAAGACGCCGAGGAAGCAAAGTCATTGGTTCCTAGTTTACAGAACAAAGTGTCTGATGTTCAGTTACAGACGTTGTTAAATGAATTAAGAAAGTACCAAACATTGTCATAGAGTAACATAACCCCCTCCTCTACCTCCTCACACAACTAAATGGTTTCTCCACCACCAAATCCGTACCTCCCACAAAGTTCATAAACGACACCAACAACTTGCTATGGCCAAGGGCATCAGGCCACGGGCATACGGCCAAAGTTTTTCATCTCTTCTAAGACTCCATCGATCTATATATAATTCTGTAATTCTTTAGAAAATGTAACATATTATTTTTCTCTGCGCATCACCAAACACTAGTGTCGCGATTTAAATATTCGTTAACTCGTTTCTCTTACTTCTTATACTTCTCCTACCTAACAATGGACGAGGAGCTCTACGATGAGTTTGGGAACTTGATAGGAGATCCAATGGACTCCGATGCCGAGTCAGAAGTGGAATACGGTAGTGACAGCGACGACAGCGGCAGTGAAAGCAGCGGAAGTACGAGTGATGCCGCCAGTGAGGGAGATGCTGGTCCTAAAAAGGCAAATGAAATTGGTCCTGAAGACTCCATGGACGTGGATAAGCCCTCGTCGTTGATAACGAATGGTCTCAGTTCCACTTTCCCCGATACACAGACAATAATAGCACACCCATACGACCAGGCACGCGATGAGCCTGTTCTAAAACCGGAAACAAAGAAGAAAGTCAAAGTCGACTTTACGGATAGCATCAGAAACGAGAACGAAGACGCCTCCGATGAGCTCATCTCAGATAAGCTTCCAGAATTGACGTATTCTCGAGAATATATGATAAATACCATGAACGCCCTTCCTGAAAGAATAAGGAACATTGCCGTAGTGGGAGGCTTGCATTCAGGAAAAACCTCTTTGATAGACACTCTCGTAGTGGAAACCCATAATATCACGTTAGGGACAACCCTAAAGAGCACCAAGCCGCCGAGGTACACAGATAACCATAAATTGGAAATCGACCGACAAATGTCATTGAAACTCACTCCTATAACACTATTACTCGCAGATATAAGTGGAAAGTCACATGTCCTCAACCTCATCGACTGTCCAGGCCACTCAAACTTCATGGACGAAACGATTGCGGCTCTCCAGACTGTAGACGGGGCAATTTTGGTCGTGGACATAGTGGAAGGACTCACCCCCGGAGCCAAAGCAATAATCACAGAGGTGCTTAGCCGAAACCTTCCATTAACAGTAGCAATCAACAAGATTGACCGGTTGATCTTGGAGCTTCAGTTGACTCCGACTGATGCCTACTATAAAATCAAATACATTTTGGACGACATCAACTGGTATATTTCAGAAAATGAGTACTTGGCCGGTTATACTTGGCCCACCACTATGTCTCCACGCTTAAACAACGTCATTTTTGCCGCCTCAGCCCAATTAGTGAGTTTCACTACCAAAAGCTTTGCCAGCTTGTACTACTCGAACGTCGACTTCCAGTCCATAGAGTTCGATAAGTTCACCGCAGCCTTGTGGGGGGACATTTACTATAACCCCAGCACCAGGAAATTCTCGAAATCGTCGGATGGCGGTAGCTTACCCCGGTCATTTGTCCATTTCGTGATGGAACCAGTATACAAGCTATTCACATACTCTTTAACGTCAGATCCTACGGACTCAAAGGCGTTGTCTACTCTTCTATGGGATAACTTCAACATCAGCATTCACAAGCTGCACTACAAGAAAGACCCTCAGGTTCTCTTGAGGGAAGTGCTCCTGAGAGTATTGGG
This sequence comes from Isabelozyma heimii, assembly GCA_030555995.1. NCBI lineage: Eukaryota > Fungi > Ascomycota > Pichiomycetes > Serinales > Metschnikowiaceae > Isabelozyma > Isabelozyma heimii. The sequence goes on from JANIVW010000008.1 coordinate 230,525, forward strand.
GGGGTCACGAGGATTAGTGGATCTACTCGTCTCATCAGTAGCCCCACCCAATGGGAGCTCGGACCAATTGGAAGCGATAATAACCAAGCTCACAGAAACCTCCGATGCAGAATCATTCTACGCTATCGTGCGTGTGGTTCTGGGAACTCTCCGAGTAGGGTCCAAGATCAAAGTGTTGGGAGAAAACTACCAGCAGGACGAAGACGACTCAAAAATCGAAACTGTAGATGAAATATTCATTCCAGGAGGCAGATACCGTGTTCCGATCCAACGAGCTGGACCTGGTAGCATTGTTCTCGTCAGTGGAATTGATTCCATTGTCACCAAGGCCGCCTCTATTTGCAGCATAGATAACAAGCAGCCAACACCACGAAATAAAACCCACTATGGGGACAGGTCAGTATTGAAGGTTGCTATTGAGCCAGAAAACCCAGCTGAACTACCAAAGCTCTTGGACGGGTTTCGAAAGCTCAACAAATCGTATCTTTCGTTAGAGATCAAAGTGGAAGAGAGCGGTGAACATGTTTTATTAGCTCCCGGAGAATTGTACCTTGACTGTGTGCTACATGATCTCCGTAAGTTCTTTACCGATGATATGGACATCAAAGTGAGTGATCCGATGACTAGATTTGCTGAATCCTGTGATGAAACATCGGTCACGAAAATTCCTATTGCTACTCCCTCCAAACGGTATGAGATGTCCATCATTGCCGAACCAATGGACACTAAAGTAGGCCGAGCCATAGAATCGGGGAAGATTTCTCTTTCGCAGCCCACTAAGACCACTGCAAAAATCCTCCGGAACGAATTTGGCTGGGATGCTCTTTCGGCCCGGTCATTATGGTCGTTTGGGCCAGAAGATATCAAGTTTCCTAGTATTTTACTTGATGACACTTTAGAAGGAGAAACCGATAAAGAAGCTCTTTACTCCGTGAAAGACTTTGTCAATATCGGGTTCAATCTTGGAATCAACGAAGGACCCTTATGTGAAGAACCAATTAGAAACGCCAAGTTTCGAATCCTTGATGCCGTATTGAGTGGTTCGGGAGTTCAAAAGAGTGGAAGTCAGATCATCCCTATGACCAGAAATGCAGTCCATACCGGTATTTTGACTGCTACTCCTCGTTTGCTTGAACCAGTGTATCGGATTGTTGCTACTAGCAAATACGTAGCTATTGGAGCTATCGAAATAATCGTTAAAAAGAGAAGGGGCCGCATAACGAAGAACTTTCCTGTGCCAGGGACCGATCTTTATGAAGTTGAAGGGTATGTACCCGTGATTGAATCTGTTGGACTTGAAACTGACATCCGACTCCAAACGCAGGGCCAAGCAATGTGTTTCTTGGAGTTTGATAGATGGAATAAGGTGCCGGGAGATCCTTTGGATAGCGAGTGCTTCCTTCCAACATTGAAGCCAGTGCCTAGAGCATCTCTTGCTCGAGATTTTGTAATGAAGACCAGAAGAAGAAAGGGTTTGAGTGGTGAGCCCAGTCTTCAGAAGTATATTAATCCTGATCTTTATGAAAAGTTGAAAGAAAGCGGTGTTATAACATAAGCAAGAAAGGTGGAACAATCTATATAAATGGCTGTCTACAGCCGTTCCGAGTCTTGTTGTATAAGATCAAGACGTGATCACAGAAGTCAGATTACATGTATTTCTATAAACCTATGTACTATTTAATTTCTGCCTCTTGGGATTCTCAGAGGTTAATGTACTATAGGAACCCGCCACATCTTCTTCGCAAGTACGCTTAGAAGACTCGTTTTCCTCGTCACTACGATTATGTGACTCGGATTGTTCATCACCCCGATTTGTTGACTCGATTTGTTCATATGTACGTTCAGACTTACCAGCAGCGTAATTCTGGATATCTTCAAAGCCCTTCCCAAGCGTGATACACTCAGAGAGATGGTTGAACTTAGTAATAAACCTAGTTTGGGTGGAAATGGCAAATGTGAGTTTCTTCGGGAGCTTTTCATTCTTGGTAGAATTTGATATTAATGAAGTGAATGCTTTGAGAAGGTCATCAACGGTGATTTCTTTGGTATATATGTTATCTTCCGTAATTGATAAGTTTCCAAGTTCTGTGACACTAAGCACCATTTCATCACTAAGCCTTATATCATGTAAATCGACTAGTTCTTGATGTTCTCGTAGCGACTCAAACAATTCTTCAAGTGACAACGATAGCACACTGTTATCAAATATTGGCTCTAATTCACTTAAGTTGTAAGAAGTCTCTCCAGAAAATGGAACCAAAGTGTACTCATTTTCATCTGAAATATTTACAATTATAGGAAATTGAAAGTGGACTTTCTCAAGAGTATTGTTGTCATTGCTGTTGCCTTGTTCCTCTATCGGAGTGTTGTTACTTACCTCCTCTTCACTGACCTCGCCATTCTCTTCTGCTTGTTCGTCTTCTGCTGGCTCATCTTCCGTTTGTTCCTCTTCCGCCGGTTTCTCTTCCGCTTGTTCCTCCTCTTCGTGAACATATGTTCCTACTTCTGCTTGTTCCCCTTCTCCTCCTTGTTCCCCTTCTTCTCCTTGTTCCCCTTCTTCTCCTTCCTCCACAGTTCTGTCATGTCCCTGTTGATCCTCACCTGTTTCCTCTCTCACTTTACTCTCCCCATTCTCCTCTATCTCTTCACTTTTTTCGTCCTCATAGTTAGTAACTGCTGTGGTCGTATTATACTCAAGCTCCTCTAAGTTATCAATATCATCCTCGCTGTCTAACAAATGAACCTGCGATTTTATCTCCTTCACATTCTCGATATCTTCCCCAATATCAAATTGAAGATCGTTATCATAATCATTCCCCTCATATTTCCTGTCGCTCAAGTCACCTGTTTCATGGTCAATATGTCTATCTATCTCATTCTGACTCGATATTTCAATGTCTTCCCCAACTTCAGCCACATGGTCAACATCAATCAGATCCGAATCTAAATCCAAATCCACTCCATTGGGAGATGGGTAAGCATCATACATACTTCACAGAAGTCAAGTTACCTTACTCTGTATGGAATTCAATCACTTAAAGCCGTAGAAAAGAATGTTCCTTAAGCGCATTCTGTCAAAATCGCTCAGCATTGAAAAGTGCTCGATAAGAAAAAAAAAAATCTTAGATGATAGCGAGATATATTAAATACTTATACAGGTTAAAAGATTACCGAATGATACAAATATGAAGGATCCTCATACTCTATCCTATGGAGCCCATACTTTGAACACTTGAGGAGCTTCCACTGATAATGGAACTTGACTCTTACTCTCAGTAGTACCATTCTGAGCAACCTCATCGTTGGATTCGGTATTAGGAGCTGTGGTGGTACTGTCGTCCTCACTCACCAAGGAACTCGATAACGGCTCATAGATAAGAGACTGAACTTCCAATAGTATCTTCGTCACATTACTAAGACCTTCTGAATCTTTAGAGTCTTTGGAACTCTGGATGATATTCACAGCATTGTTCAACTTTTTGGTTATATTAATGGTGGATTTGGTCAACGATAACCGATCAAAGAAAATCTTGTGCTGTTGTTGAGCCAATTGTCTTCTTTCCCGTTCATAAACTTTCTCTAACTCAGATACCTTATTAAGTTTAACGTTTAATTTACTTAATTGGTGGTTGACAATTGTCGACGTTAACCTGTTCATTTCTCTTTCCTCGTAATTAGCAAACAAGTGTGATCTGCCTCCGACAATACCAAAAGTATTGGCTGCAGCATCATGCAAAACGTCTTCGGAGGAAGTCAGCAACTCAGCCGACCCATTTTGGTCAGCTTCCTTCTCCTCTTCGACTACTTCGATGTCTCCATTCGCAGTTTCGGTGGCCTCTGAATCCTTCTCAGCCGCTCCCTCTGCTGGAGAACTTTGTTTATCTTCATCTGTTGCTTTCGTGTCCTCCTTTGGTTCTTCCTTAACCTCCTGTTTCTTAGGAGCTTCAGGTTTACCATCACCATAAATCGCTTTCACGTTCGAAACTATGATTTCATCCACCTTATCAGAAGCTCTCCTACTGGCAGCTTTAGCAACCTCACTTTCAACTAATTGAGTCATAAATGTCAAGTTACTTATCACAGGATTATCAACTGAACTAACTGGGAAGTTGGAGGCATATCTCAAGATTTTGGTGTCTTTTTCATCCGATAAATCATCAAATCTATCTTCAATTGGTAGTTTAAGGAATTTGAGTATACATTCCTGTGGAGTCCTGTTATCGAGAGATTTTGAAATTTTGTACCAATCGTTTTGATATTTTTTAATGGCAATAACCAACTTATTCACTTCGGATGAAGACCAGCTATCATTGGTATTTTCCTCAATTTTCTGTTTCTTGACGGCCGGCTGACCAGGTTCCTTGATATCAGAAATGCTATCAGACGTTGTGGTAGTAGATGCTGGGTTGTGACCAACGAGTTGTTTCAACTTATTGACGTCTATACGATCACTTGATGGTTTGTATGTATCGAATGGGAATAATCCTCGTGGAGTATCGTACTGCACGTGATAATCACCAGTATAAGGTAATCCAACTGCTGAGCCATTTGGCAATTTTTCAACTGCATATCCTGGTTTTAATTGTGGGTTTACTTGGTAATTGATCAAACCCCATTTATTGAGGAAACGATGGACCCTCATCAATGTACCGACATCGCCTACCAAGTTACGACGACATGAAGTCAAGGTAAGGTATTCGTTAGGATTCAACCGATATGAGTTGATCATGAAATTACGATAGTTAGCATAGATTTTTGGTGATTTCGATGGGTGATTCGTGTTGAAAAATTCTGGTAATGATTCACGCTCAATTTGATGGATTTTCTTCATGTTGAACCAGCTGGCATAAGAAGGAATAATGATGGTATGAGTCTGTCTGATTCTTTTATTTTGCTTTCTAATAATTTCTTCTTCATCCACCTCTTCTTCCGGTTCTTCTACATGTGGTTGGGGTTCGTCCTCTTGCTTTACCTGCGGTTTTGATTCGGTGATAGTTTCTGTTGGTTCTGATTCTGGCTCTGGTTCTGCTGGCTCTGCTGGCTCTGCTAGTTCTGCTGGTTCTGTTGATGGTAATGTCGAGTGTTGGTCGACAACTTCTGGATCCTCCGCTTGTTCGGGCTCCGGTGAAGTCTTCAACTCGTCCAAGTTATAATCATTAGTGTCATTGTCCATATCGAGTTTTTCGATATCATTCATTTCCACATCTGAGCTTGGCCTATAAACATCATCGTTATCGTCCTTAAATTGAGCAATTCCTTCTAAGTCTTTGAAATCATCAAGATCTTCCGAATTAGAGGGTTGGATACTTGGAACTTCGAATTCCATATTGTCTTGTAAATCCAATTTCTCACTTTCATCATTAGGAATGTCAGGTATGTCAAGCTGCATATCAGAGTCACTCGAGTCACCAGTAGCAGGCACCTTGTCAGTGTTGGATTCTATATCTGTAGGAGCATCAGATTCATTATCAGAAGCTATTTTTCCATTAGAGTCTGTCAGAGTTGGAGCTTCAGCCGGTCCGGGAGCGTCAGAATCTTCAGACGAAGCTGGAGCATCTGCTTCGACTTCTGCCTGAGGCACTGCCTCAGGCTCGTCTGCTTCTTCTGCTTCGGGCTGCTCTCCATCAGCTGCTGCATTATCATCTGCCTCTTCCACTGAGTCTTCTTCATTTTCTTGTTCTTGTTCTGACACTGCTGGTTCCGCGTCTTCTGTTTGTTCGGTTGGTTGGTCCAGCACCAAATCACCTTCATCTTGTTCTGGTTCTTGTTCTGGTTCTATCTCTGGTTCTGAATTATCTTCGCCAGCAACTTCACCGGCATCTTCTGATTGTTCCTGCTTTGACTCCAATTCGTCTTCTTGCATTTCCTCGGTTGGTTCTGTCACCACCTGTTCTTCAGGCTCCGCCAGGTTTTCGATTATGGAATGGAATTCTTCATCTTTATCTAGTATATTAGAATCAATATCTTGACTTATTGCGTTAGATAATTCATTATCGGAATGATCACTCATGATGATACGGTTATTTCACCTCTCTATATTATAGTATGCTCCAGCAATAAAAAAAAAAAGTCTACTTAAGGAAGGGGCAACAAGGCGAATTCAGGAAGGATCGGGCAATTTAATCAACTAATCAATTATCAATAATACTAATATACACCACTATGATCTATCAATCAAATTTATGCCCGGATTATTCCTGGTTGTGTTCGTATTTTTTCCGTACCAGAACTTGTTGATGAAATTGTTTAAGTTCAAAATTTTAGGGGGACACTTAGAGCGA